>CAUYLG010024644.1:0-40544 GCA_963573385.1 Cacajao melanocephalus | reverse complement strand
TTAAATCCGACCTCTGGTGATCCGCCCGCCTTGGCCTCCAATGTGCTTGTATTAATGGGGTGCGCAACCATGCCCGGCCCTGGTTCCTTTGTTTCTTTTGTTCTTTCTTTGTTTTTTTTTTTTTTTTTGAGACAAGAATCTTACTCTGTCACCCAGGCTGGAGTACAATGGTGTGATCTCAGCTCACTGGAACCTCTGCTTCCCGGGTTCAAGCCATTCTCCTGCCTCAGTCTCCTAAGTAGCTGGGATTACAGGTGCACACCACCATGCCTGGCTAATTTTTGTATTTTTAGTAGAGACGGGGTTTCACCATGTTGGCCAGGCTGCTCTCGAACTGCTAACCTCAGGTGGCCCACTCGCCTCAGCCTCCCAAAGTGCTGGGATACAGTGTTTCTGTAGTTCTGTATGCAAAACACTTATCTTTGTGTAAATATATTACATATTTATCTCCCAAATCAAAATTGGGCACTTTGAAGGCAGAGACCAAAATATATCATAGTACTGGGAATAATGTGTGTGTATATACGTGTGTGGGTAGGGGCACAAAAACTAGTGTGGCATGCCTGTTCTTCTTAGTACTACATAGTAGTCATAATTATTGCTTGAAAGTTTACCTAATACTCCACTGAGTGAAATTACTAAATCATTCCCATATTGCTTTTCCTTATTTCTTTTTTTCTGACCTAGTATGTTAGTATGTTTGCTGGGAACTGAGCAAAACAAGAGAAGAGTCTTATATGACATTCATCCCTGAGTCGGAGAATAAGTTACTTGATGTTCCTGGCTTTGTTCAAACGTGGATACTGGTTAGAACTGCCATGTAGAGGCTCCTAGCAAGGTTTCGGGAAACTAGGACAAATTAAATAAAAGTAGGAGGGAGGAGGCCTTTGTCTCAGGGGCTCCTTCGATGTTGATTTTTTTTAGGCTAACAGGACCCCATCATCGTGGCTGCCTTTGATCAGGGCAGTGGGCCTTGTTCAGAAAGAGAAGAATGTGTTAAACATATGTCTGAATTTAGGAAAGGCAATGCTGGCCCTGCAGAGTGAGACACAGGGGTTGCTCATAATTACCTTCCACCCGTGGGAAAACGTAGGAGCCAAATGGGCAGGTTTGTTTGAAATAATGCTTCCAAAAGTGATCCAGAGACAGAGATTTCTATCTGTTTGAGAAATAGTCTCTTTGGAGATTAAATGGACTTGAAATGGTTGATTTTTATGTGAGTCTTGGTACAACATAACTTTTACCCAAAAGTTCTGATGGAAATATGTTTAGTAACCTCATTCATTTTTAATCCATTCATCCATCTACTCATCACATTGAAATTGTATGCCTATGAATTATGACATCACTGTGTCTAATGCCAGGAATACTATTATTATATTATACATATATACACAGTATATGCTCTAATACACTGTATGGCATATATGTTCCATAATTTTCTATAAATATAGTGTGTGCATAGGTATATATGTGCATATATGCATACATATACGCATGTGTCTACAAATACAAACACGCACGTAACTATACACACATACATACTCATACACAAATGCACATATATACACACATATACATTATTCCTAGCACGATGATGTATTTTGGTTTCTGCCTTAAAAGTGCCTAATTTTGAATTTGCAAGATAAATATGTAAAATAATAAGAAAGATCTGTGTGTTGCGTATAGACAGAACTGTAGGAAACAGTGGAAGCAGAAATGACCAACACGGAGATGGGGAATGAGAGTCACATTATCCCTCATGAAGTCCTGAAGAGTGAGCGATCTGCAGGCTCACGAGGAATAGACATCATTCCACACAAATGCAGCACCATGGATGAGTGCAGAGAGTTAGAGAAGTTCATCACATGGGCAGAGAACTCACTGAGAGAAAAGAATGAAGGTGGATGGGCCACTGGTCTCTCCCCTGGAGGTCTCATTGAGTTGCAGGGATTTAACCACCATCTGTGTGCTAATGACTCCCTGCCCTCGCACCCTGACCACTCTTTGAACTCCAGAGTCCTACATTCAGCCACCCACTTAGCACCTCCACTTGGATGGCTTGCAGATATGAGCTCTAGATTTCCCCCTATACCTGTTCCTCTCCTGGGCTTGCCTGTCTCAATAAATGGCACCAACATTCACCCTTTTGCTCAAGCCAAACATGCAGAAGTCATTCTTCATTTTTCTCTGTTGTTTCTCTCTAGAAATCCAATTCTTCAGAAAGATCTTTTGTCTCTAATTTCAAATTCCATATGGAATCTGTCCAGTTCTTTCCCTTATTCAGCCTATTGTCTTCTCTTTCCCACAAATTAAAATAGTCTCCTAATTAGTATTTATGTTTCTGCTGTTTCTTAAATATCCATTCTTTAGAGAGCAAAGTGTTCTTTAGAAAATATCAATCTAGTTGCAGCTCTCTCTCTTTTTGAAGTTCCATTCTCAAGACAGCTACCTAGTTATCTTCAGTTCTCACTTTCCCCACAACTTCATCCTTCACTATATTCTTCTATATTCCTTCCCAATCCCCTTCTCAGGCCAAAATCTTTTAAACTTCAGCTTCATGCAAGAGCTATCTTTCTCTACTGGTGGTGGGGATTTCATCTGTTGTATAAAATAAGCATGTCTTTTGGTCTCTTAGTTCTTCCAGTAAACAACATTCTTTCCCCATTAGAAACTGGTATGGGCCTGCAGATTCCCATAATTTAATATCTGTTAATTTCCAGAACCGAAAGCAAGGAGAAAAATAGTCCAACCTTAACTTGTCCTTGTTGAGGTTACATTATCTAGACCCTCGTCATGGTCCAGTCCACAGGCAAAACTTTTATGGAACCCTGGATCTCTGTAGCATATCCACAGCTTCTTCATTCTTCCTGGGGCATCCCCATACAAAAAGTCCAACCTTAACTTGTCCTTCTTGAGGTTACATTATCTAGAGCCTCTTCATGGCCCAGCCCACAGACGAAACTTTTATGGGACCTTGGATCTCTGTAGCATATCCACAGCGTATTCAGTCTTCCTGGGGCGTCCCCACACAACCATGTTAACTCGGGGAGATCTTCTTTAATTAGCTCCTTCTTCTGCCTTCTCAAGTATGATTATAAACCTTTTTCTGTCCTTTAAGCCACATTGCACATGGAGTGTGCAGTCTAGTCTAAATCCTTTCCTCTCAGTAAGCCATACAGTTCCCCATAAATACAAACATATCTATTCTCATGTCCATGTTTATGTTCTCCTGTCTTCTGTATTCTAAGGAGGAGGCATCCTTCCTTCTGCGTGCGGTGGACTTCACCATGTGGTTTCTAGACCCATTCCTTCCCAATTCAGATACCTGCATCCACTGAAGTCAAATCTCATCTAGTCAGAGACCATGGATTATCTATCTATGTGGTCATAACATCCATCATAATCCTTATCATATAAACATGGCAACAAAAATATTTGTGAAACCAAGTTAATTAGTTAGTCCCTCTTTTGCCTACAACCTCAACCTATTCCTCTCCACTGGCTTGATCTGCTCAGCTTCCAGTTCTAAAGCAAACCTTTTCTTGATGCTGGTTTCATTCTAGCTACCATCTTATCTTTCTCCTTTCCACATTTTTTCTCAGGTTTCTGCAATCTATTTTTCAACCTCACTTTTCCACCAAATCTGCCCCTGCTAATTTCTAAGCCTGGTGAATGTTTTCCATTCTAATTTTATTGACCCTTTCTGATGAGTTTGTCCTTGTTTAACTATACTTTCTCCATTACTACATCTTAACCTTTGTATATTTGACTCCCAGGTGTCTTCATTTTTCTCATACCTCTTCTTAGTTTCCTTGTAGGATCTCCTGCCTCCATCCAGCTTTTGGACATTGGAGTTCTCCAGGGTTCTACCTTATCTGCTCTGACAATTTAGTCACTACCTACTCATGGTCCGTTCCCAGTGACTCAGATCCAGCCTTGATTTCTCCACTAATACCAAATGTCTACACTGTCATTGTCTGTATCTGAATGTCACACAGGCATCTCAACCTCAACATATTCCAAATTGAACTCATTCCCTCCACTTGCAAAGCTTAATGTTCCCATGCATTTCTCGTCTCCATTGAGGTTACTACTGACCAGAAACTTGCGAGACTTCCTTTTACCACTTCCTGTTCACTTCAGTTTGTTTCTAGGTCCTGAAATTTTTTCAAGACTGATAGCTTTCTTGAATTTTCCAGGAACGGAGTAAGAGCTCAGTAAATTGACTGTAATTCAGCTGAATGCAACTGTCTTTCCATTCAACCAGCTCTATGCCACACTCTAACACTACAACTTTCTTAAAGTTTCATCTGCTATAGTCATAAATATTAAAGGGGAAGAGAGAAAGAAATGGCTTTTGGTCTCATCTTGCAACAGCCAAGGTTGGACATCTTTTACAAGCCATTTGCATATTTTACCTGTGTCCTCCAAGAGTTTGTGTTTTCACTTGGTTGGCTATTCCAGAGGAATTCTCTTTACCAGTGGGAGTTTTTAGCCAGATGGGGAGACACTTGAATTATGGTGGTTAAATGAACGAAACAGGCAGTTAAATGAAAGAAATCTATTTGACTGGTTGATTCTCTGCGTTAAGGTCCTTTGCTAATTATCTCTTAAAACTAGGTAATACCTTACCTGACCAATTAAGAGATATATGATAGTTATTCTATCAAAGACCACTTTATTCTAAGGACTGATTCCTCTTACATAGATTCAGAAAAGGAATAAAAGACAAGTAAGAAAAAATAAGTCATAGTGCAGATCCAGGGTCCCATAAAAGTTCAACAGATTGTGTAGGATACAGTTGAATGTTTGTCAGGATTTTATATCCCAATGTTGATAGATAATCTCATAAACACTAGTCTATGACTTTTATAAGAACATTATGTTTCATCATGAACCAACTAGAAGTAAAGAATAATTACAATGTTATAGTATAAGCAAGGGAAATTAACATTTTATAGGAGGGAGAGTAGCAAATGTCAGTATATAAATTACTTTTTGAATTATATTTTTCCAGGTCTGCAGCCTACTAGGTGTTTTAATGATAAACATTTCTATGCAAGTGAAGGCTGAATGTTCAGGCAGTTTTATGAAAGAGTCCCTTGAAGGAAGTATGATATAACACTGTCTTTAATGGAAAGGTAGCTTGTTTCTTTGAAGGCAGGAGGAATATTTTCAAGTTTGACAGGTTCCAAATGTTTTATAGTTGCCTCATGGAACCAGAATTATTTTCTGGCTCTCCAGAACAAGAATAGATGGGAGATAAAATACTCTGAATCTCTTGATGATCTATAAAATTAATCAAAATTTGGATGTTTGGAAAATAGTGTACATATTTGATTTTCTTAATTTCTATGACTATCGAAGAGTATAAATCAGACATCATAACTTTTTCAGAATATGGCAGATATGATGTTATTCCATTTTTTCTTATTACTGAAAGTGGAGGAGACATTCTTATAAAGTCAGGGTCTTACTCCTAGCATTGCAGTATGCACCTTATCTGTTTTTTACCCATGACATGTGTCAGCAACACTAATTGTTGGTGGATTTCTCTTCTTGAATCACTTTAGTAAAGCAACAATGGTTCAATCTTGAGATATATACAAATATGTTTTTACATCTATAATTAAAGATTAAAGTTTGCCTAGGGCTGGGCATGGTAGCTCATGCCTGTAATCCCAGCACTTTGGGAGGGCAAGGAGGGCAGATCACTTGAGGATAGGAGTTCAAGACCACCCTGGCCAACATGGTGAAACCCTATCTCTACTAAAAATACAAAAAGTAGCTAAGCATGGTGATGTGCACCTGTAGTCCCAGCTACTCAGGAGGCTGAGGCACGAGAATGGCTTGAACCCAGGAGGTGGAGGTTGCAGTCAGCTGAGACTGTGCCACTGCACTACAGCCTGGGTGACAGAATGAAACTACATCTCAAAAAAAAAGAAAGAAAAAAAAAAGAAAAAGTTTGCCTAGGATATAAAGCAAGTAGAAAGATAAGATTTACATTGAGGTTAAACCTAGTATCTAAACTTAGTATCTATCTAAACCTAGTATCTATCTTAGTTATCTGCTGGTGACTTCTTAATATCACAGATTATTAGAAACATAAATGGGTTTGTGAAAATCTTAGCTACTGGCTGGGCACAGTAGCTCATGTCTGTAATCCCAGCAATTTGGGCGGCCAAGGTGGGAGGATTGCTTGAGGCCAGGAGTTGGAGACCAGCCTGGGCAACATAGTGAGACCCTGACTCTTAAAAAATAAAAATAAAAAATCAGCCAGGCTTGGTGGTGCATGGCTGTAGTCCCAGCTACTTGGAAGCTGAGGCAGGAGAATCATTTGAGCCTAGGAGTTTAAGGCTGCAGTGAACTATGATGGTGCCATTACACTCCAGCCTGGGAGACAGAGGGAGATCCAAACCTTTAAAAAAGAAAAAGAAAAGTAAAAGAAAACGTAGATTCTTAATTAGTTATGTCGTGAACACTTTGGGTATAACTAGGACGACTCTTTAACTCTGTGATGGTGTCAGGAAAGTGATGGACTTTTGCTAGGAGCCCCATGAGTTTTCTATGTCTGGTTCCTATCTCTTCTCCTGAGTTCTAAGCTTCCTACGTTATTGGTTATACTGACTCTCAAAAAGTAGTAACCTCATAAATGATTCTCAGTTATCCAAATGTTGATTTGAACTCTTTAAGCTAAAATATTCTAAATGCAAACCTGACTAATTAAGTTTCTGTTTCCCTTTCATCAGGTCCATTGGATAGACAATTCATTGGGCATGCGAGTGTCAGGAAAAATTGAGTTGATGTAAATTTTCTTCTGGGGTTCACAACTTTCCTTGACCGATCTTGTCTTGTTCCAGGTTGGGCACGTTGCCCACATCTCATCTTTCTGTCTTCCTCTTACCTGCCCGAGAATGCAAACCTCACTGCTTTTATTAGAAGAGTTTTCATAACACATTGTTTATAGGCATATAATCAGTACAGCTTACCCTGTTATCTCTCAGAGGGCTATTTGGAATTCAGAAAGCAGAAAAGTCTTGCATCAAAGGGCAGAATTTCTATGTATGCAACCTCTAAATTCAGTGAGTAGGTGAGGGAGAGATCTGGAGCCTATGGAAGTTTTTGATGTCCTAATTATTAAACTGTATAAACAGGTACTCTGTAAGACTGAGTACATGGTGGTAGAAACAAAAGTTTGGCATGGAATGGCCCTGGGATTAAATCTCACCTTCACTCTTTGAATTATGTGAAACTGGACACAATTCTTAGTATTTTTGAGTGCCGCTTTTTTCATCTGCAGTGTACGCTAATTCCGCTTTCTCAGGGGTCTGCAAACTATGGTCCACAGGCCAAATGCAGCCCCCTCCTGGCTTTGTAAATAAAATTTTATTGGCACAGGGTCACATTTGTTTACATACATTTACGTACCATGTCCAGCTGTTTGGGGAGTACAACAGTAACTGAGTAGTTGAGAGAGAGACCCGTCTGCAAAACCAAAGACATTTACCGTATGATCCACAGAAGCAAAAATATTTACTATCTGGCCATTTAGGAAAAGTTTACTGACCCCTGTTTAATTTCATAGGATTGCTCTATGAATCCAAACTAAGCCCACCAGGAACACACCTGGAGTCAAAAGTGAGGTTCAGTGACATGTGCCTATACTCCTAACTACTTAGGGGGCTCACGCGGGAGGATCACTTGAGCCAGGAGTTTGAGACCAACCTGAGCAATGTAGTGAAACCCTGTTTCCAAAGGAAAAAAAAATTAGGTTTATTGCCCTTCCTGCAACACATTTGAATCTCATGTTAAAGGATTACTATATTGACATAAATAAAACACCCCAAATGGCCCCAGGCAAATAAGTATTTGGTAATATATTTGGTTTAAAGAGCCATCAATTCATAGATGTATTTATTTCATTTCATCCAATACATATTAGGCAGCTAGCATGTGCATGTTTCTGAGCTAGGCAGTTGCCACCCAAGGAAGATTAGGGTGAGCTCCATTTTGCAGAGGACTTCTGGGTTGAGTTTGAGGAACAAATTAAAGAATGTTGTACTTCGTTGTAGAAGAACAGCTTGCGAAAACTAGAAAAGGTGGAATTCAAACACAGCCCCCTTTTCAAAGACGACGACCCACTCGCCCGCTGGAAGTTGGAGCTCCCTTCTATCAGGATGGCCAACTGCAAGTCAAAGTCTACTGGAAGAAGACAGAAGGTACATAAACATTACTTCTTACTTGCTTTAAACAACACAGTAATGCAGATACTTTTGAAGAAGTAAATGTCAAGCCACAGTATCGATATTAAGGCAAACGGTCGTTTAACAAAACACTAAAATACTATTTTTTTCAATGTCGTGCTGTATTTAAGTCTGAATGGGTTGACATCTTGAAATCTTATCTCACATCTTGAAATCCACAACAGTCAATTACTTAAATGTTTTCATTTCAGGTATATTAGCTTGTCTTCATTTCTTTCTCGGAGGGCTGATTGGCTGAAGTTATATCCAAAATGCTCAAAATATTCATTATTTTGAGCTGTAATTTTTGTTATAAATTATTTCTTATTTATTAAAAAGTATCCATAATACAAATAATTTAGAAAGTAGGGGAATAAGTCACCTATTATCTCAATATCATTTCCTGAAACAGCATTTCGGTGGATTTCCTTTCAGAATTTTTCTATGCATCTGTCTTTCACTCAGAGTGTGTGTGTGTGTGTGTGTGTGTGTAAAACATACACACATATTTCTGGGTAACATTATTTGAGCTGCTATATTTTCATGCATTTTTCATAGTATTATATAAATGCTATTTTGTATGGGTATATCTTACTATCATAATACATGTCATTATTCCAGTACAATGAAACATTTTTGTTCCGTTAGAATTTCTATTTTCTAATCAAGTCTGCAATGCATTTATCCTTAGAATAGATTCATTTCATTTGTTATTTATCTTTAGCATAAATTCCTTTTATTTTTTTAGTCTTAGAATATTTGTTTTTCTATTATCAAGGTAGTACTTTTAGAATTTATTCAGCATACAGTCTTTTATCTTTATCACTCTTATGCCTCTTAAAAACATAAGCTGAGTAGATTGTTTCAAGAGTTAGATTTTTAAAATTCTCCTCGTTCTTCTGAAATTTACTTTTACTCGAGGTATTGATGGGCCATATGCCATAAGTGATATTGGTGTTGCAGTGGTTCCTATTCCAGAGTATTCTTTCAAGCTGCTGAAATCCGTTGTGCAAGTAAAATAATATTATTAATATTAACATATTTTATTTCTATGTTAATTAACATTAGTTTATGTATTCAATATTTATTGCATTAAGATTATATTAATATTATATGTCCACATTTCAATTAATAATTTTATAAGTATTAAGTAAGAAAATTATTTGATCTATTATATTAATTAAAATTATATGTCAATGTATTCATATTTTAAAAATATAATGTTTTAATAATATTAACATTTTAAAAATCTAATATAATTAAATGAAAATGTAAACATCTGCTATTGAAAAAGTAAATATCTCAAGCATACAAGAGTAACCACCACCATCCTGACTTTTAAAACTCAAGATTTGTTTTGCCTGTATTTGAAATTTATCAGAATGGAATCACCCAGTTTCTATTTGTATTTGGCATCTTGCCATGAGCAAACCAATGCATTCTGTTGCATGAAACAATAATTCATTCATTTATATTGCTGCCTGGATGTCCCTGTTATACCTCAATCTATGTATCCTTTCAGCTGTGAATGGAGATTTACTTATTCCGATGTGGAGCTATTAAGAATAGTACCAATGTAAATGCTGTTTGAATGTTATTTGACACATATTCTTTCATAGAGGTGGGATTCTTAGGTCAAAGAGTATGTCAAGCTTTAGAAAACTTTAATAGCTTTCCAAAATGGTTGTACCAGTTTACATTCTCACTAGTAGGGTATGATGATGGTTCCAGGTGCTCCATGTTCTCTCTGCCATGTGGTATTTTCCATTGTTGTAAGTTTACCCATTATGGTATGTTTGTAGTGATACCTCATTGTTATTTGAATTCACATTTTTTTGATGTTTAAGAAGTTGAGCACCTTTTTGTTAGTTTACTGACAATCGGATTTCTTTTTTTTGAAGGACTGTTTTAACTCTTTAGCTACTCTGTCCTACAAGAGTGCTTTTTATATTATATATACAAGTCATTTGTGTTTTTTTGTTTGTTTGTTTTTTGAGACAGAGTCTTGCTCTGTCACCCAGGCTGGAGTGCAATGGTGCGATTTCGACTCACTGCAACCTCTACCTCCTGAGTTCAAGTGATTCTCCCACCTCAGCCTCCTGAGTAGCAGGGATTACAGGCACATGCCACCACGCCCAGCTAATTTTTGTATTTTTAGTAGAGATGGGGTTTCACTATGTTGGCCAGGCTGGTCTTGACCTCCTGACCTCAACTGATCAACCTGCCTCGGCCTCCCAAAGTGCTAGGATTATAGGCGTGAGCCACCATGCTCTGCCATCATTTGTTTTCATATAAGTATTTTCTGCCACTCTGATCCACTCTTGCATTTTTAACTTTCTTAGTGGTTCTTTTTTTTTTTTTTTTGAGATCGAGTTTCACTCTTGTTGCCCAGACTGGAGTGCAGTGGTGCAGTCTTGGCTCACTGAAGTCTCTGCCTCCTGGGTTCAAGGGATTTTCCTGTCTCAGTCTCCCAAGTAGCTGCAATTACAGGTGCCCACCACCATGCCCAGCTAATTTTTGTATTTTTAGTAGAGACAGGGTTTCACCATGTTGACCAGGCTAGTCTTGAACCCCTGACCTTAGGTGATCTGCCTGCCTCAGCCTCCCAAAATGCTGAGATTACAGGCGTGAGCCACTGTGCCCAGCCCTTAGGGCCTCTTAATTTTGGAGATAAGCAAGTCATCATTTTGTTTCCTTTAGGTTTAGTGTTCTCTGTGTCCTGATTAGGAAATCCTTTTTCATACAGTGGTCACAAAGATATTCTCCTTTCCTGTCTTCTTGTCTACTGTTTCACCTTTTGTATTAGTCCATTTTCATACTGCTATGAAGAAGTACCCGAGACTGGGTAATTTTTAAGGAAAAAGAGGTTTAATGGACTCACAGTTTCATATGACTAGGGATACCTCACAATCAAGGTAGAAGGTGAAGGAGGAGCAAAGGCACACCTTACATGGCGGTAGGCAAAAGAGCATGTGGAGAGGAACTGCCCTTTATAAAACCATCAGATTGTATGAGACTTATTCACTATCATGAGAAAAACATGGGAAAACCTCATCCCCATGATTCAGTTACCTCCCATGACACATGGGGATTATGGGAGCTACTATTCAAGATGAGATTTGGGTGGGGACACAGCCAAACCATACCATCTTTTATTCTTAAGCTCTTTTACCCAGAATTGTTTTTGTTATAGAGAGTCAGTGTTCTTTTTTTGTTTTTTTTCTTCTGATCTCCTTCTCTGATATGTCATTATATGGTTTTTAAATGATGATTTTCCCCAAAATTCTACAGTGCCTCATTTGCCCTAAATAATGCATATATGAGCGAGTTAATTTTTGGATTTTCTATAGAGTCTTTGGCATATTTTTCCAATGTTGTGACAATATCTTACTGTCTTAACTACCATAGATTTATAAATATTTCTAATGATAGTCCTCCAGTTTTTACTTCTTTTTTAAATTGTCTCAATTATTCTTGCCCTTTGCATTTTTATATACATATTTGAATTAATTTTTCAATTTCCACAAAAACCTTCTGAGATATTTATTGAGATTGCAATTCATCCATGTGTCAATGATTTTGAAGAATTTGCATCTTAAAAATACTGAGTCTTCCAATCTACAAACATGTTATGTCATTGTATTCAGGTTTAAAATTTTTCTCTCAACAATATTTTATAATATATTGGATAGAGAGTATGACACTTTTTAATATGTCTATTCCAAGGTGTTTGTGTTTATTTTTCTCCTAGTAGAGATGACATACTTTTTCCTCAATTTTACTTTCTGATTTTTTTTGTTGGTATATTATAAATATATTTTATATTCATATATTGACTGTGAATCTGGCAATATTGTTTTATTACTTTGTTAATTATAATATTTTCTCTGATGATTCATTTGTATTTTTTCTACAAAAACCATCATCTAGGCTATAAATAATGAGAATTTTACATTTTCCTTTCCATGTCTTTGACGTTTTACTTTTCCCTTGCCTTAACACTGGCTGAGACTTTCAGTACAATGGTGACTAAAAGTGATAATATTAGACATGATGTTTAAGTGCAAGGTTTTTGAAGACATCCCTGGTCAGATTAATACAATGCCCTGCTCTTCTTACTTGCAAAGTTTTTGTTGTTAATGAATACTGATTTTTATCAAATATTCCTACTTCATCTAGTGAAATGATCATTCATTTTTCTTCTATTTTCTATTAACATGATAAACTAGAGGAAGCATTATAGATCACCTCCTAGGTCTGTTGTGAGGAATAAATGAGATTACACATCCAGATTGTGTGGACTGGTGCCTGACACAAAGGAGACACCTTAGGCATTTCAGTGTGAGGATTCTCATGGCACTGCTTGTGGTGGAGAGAGAAGACAGGATGTCAGGACAGAGGTAAAGAGCCTCTGAGCCCAGCCTTGTAAGGCTTGGTGTTGCTTTAGGACTGACTCTCAATGTTTTCTCCTTTGTAAACAAAAAAGAGCAGTTCTTTAAAGCATGATTTAATCGTCCAGTTTGTAATACAAATTCTATAAAACTTAAGCATCTTATTAAATTTGGCAGAAGAAAAGGGATTAACCTTCACTACTCCGTATCAGCAAGTGGTAGTATGACCAATATTCCCATACAATAATAATTTGAGTGCAGGACAAATAGGAAACATGGCAAAGGAACAGCTGGGAGTGATGAGCTCCTCTAATAGAGGTGAATTAGCCTCTGTTTGTCAGTAGTGACTTGTTTCACGAATCGAAATGCCTCGCAGTCAGTTAGTGGCCAAACTATTTTCATCATACCCATTTCCAGTCTCTGAGCTCTATTAACCTCCAGGAATGCTTCCTACTGCAGACCAACATTAAGCCATCATCTAATAAATACACATTTATGCTGGCCAGAGAACATTCCTTGTGGCTGGCCAAAACCTTGATTCCAAAGATATAACCGATGTCATATATATTTCTAAAAGAGAATGTTCTGTGCAGTGGCCGTCAACAGTTGACAGTGTAGCCTCCAGTCAAAACCATTGTGGTTACAGTGCTACTGCTTACTCAAGAGGCAGAGATTCATTCTACATCTTTAGTGACATGTCAGGATTTGTTCTGTGAATTTTTTTGTAGACCATGCATCTGCTCCTTGCTGTTTCAACTCCTGCCCTCTCTACGTATTCACACTAAACATTTCTTTGAAGTGACAGGAAGTTCTTGAAGACACTTGGTATGGATCCTCTTCAAAAGAATGGCAAAAATATGGAATTTGGCATTTTGCTTTTACTTTGTTTAGGACGATCCGATCCTCCTGAAGAGTTTGGAATCTAAAAGGAACATTGTGTAAAAATATGTAGACAGAATACTTATGACTCTACTGAGTATGCTAAGCCCTTTACTGAAATAATAGGGTGTAAAAACAAATAGAGTTTAATTTTCCTACCCAAATCCTGTGCCTGACAGCTAGTTGCAGAATCTTTTTATTTTCAATTAAAGTGACAAAAGAAATATAGAAAAAAAAGAAAGAGAAGAACAGTTTGGTTGTTCTTTTAAGTTAATCCTTTAGATATATATAGCAAACATTGCAAACATTAAGAAGAGTCTTTAGATGAGTCTTTTTATAAATCCAAAAATGGTATGTTCAACTTCCATTTGAAAATGTGAAGTTTTGACTGGGCACGGTGACTCACGCCTGTAATCCCAGCACTTTGGTTGGATCACTAGATCAGGAGTTTGAGACCAGCCTGACCAACATAGTGAAATCCCGTCTCTACTAAAAATACAAAAAAAAAATCAGCCAGGCATGGTGGTGTGTGGCTGTAGTCCCAGCTACTTGGGAGGCTGAGATAGGAGAATTGCTTGAACCCAGGAGGTGACGGTTGTCGTGAGCTGAGATTGCAGCACTGCACTCCAGCCTGGGCAACAGAGCGAGACTCCATCTCAAAAAAAAAAAAAAAGAAAAGAAAAGAAAAAGAAAATGTGACGTTTTCAAACTTTGAATTAACTTAGATATCCATGAATGCATTTCCATTTACTTTTTGGCTTCTTTTGTAAATGGACAGAAATTACCTACTTTATGCCAGGCTCTGTGCCAAGTGATGGGCATACAATAATGGATAAGAGAGATTTCTAGCTTTTAAGGAACCTGCAGTTCTGAGGCTTAGGCAGATAGGCAGTTGCCACATAATAAGACGTTATTCTTCATAGCAGTCTGGATAAACAGCTGAAGTAGTTGAAAGCAGAGAGATTTTGACATTGTGTGTGAGAAATTTTCATGGAGGACATAAAGTTTAAGGTACATTTTAAAGGCTGGATTATTTTTTTGGCCGGAAAAGTTGAACACTTCTGGCCCAGGAAATGAAGAGTTGCAGGTAAGAGAAAGATGGGGAATGTCAAGTATTGGTGCGATTGAGGAAGTGACCATGTGAGGCTGGAGAGACAGATGAATGTCGAGTGGTGGAGAAGTTTATGTTATGCTAGGAAGCTTGGATTTTGTTCTACATGGAGGAGAGGGATGTGAAGTAGCATGAGAAGCCCTGAGTAGGACTTGGAGATGATAGCAAAAGCAAGTGTGAAAGGATTAGTAAAGTTCAGAGAGAGCATGTTGGTTAATTTCAGTAGCCAAGACAAGAAATAATCAGATGGTGAATTAAAGGCAGTAGTGGTAGGAGGTAGGTGGGTGAAGTACGTAAGAGTATTACACAAGTGGCCACATAATTTATTGTCTGAACTGGATTCATTTGAGAATAAAAGGAGGCATTTGTAAACATTATTCCTCACCAATAGACAAAGACTATAACTCTCCCAGGAAAGCCAGGATGTGTGGCCACTTGGATATTAAGACGTGGCTGAAGGGAAAGAGAGAAATGGATCTAAATGGAGTCTCTCTACCTTCTAGTTTGAATGACTAACAGTACTTCTATTACCAAAGATTGTGAGCAGTAGAATTATGATATGTTTCCTGGGATATGTCTCTATGATATGGAGAAGTTGGTTTTGGTGTGTTGAATTTGAGATAACTGCATGATAGCCAGAAAATGTCATAAGCAGTCAGAAATACATACTTAGAGCTCAGGAGGTAGCTGTGTGGTAGAATTGTGGATTTGACTGGAGCTACCGTCAATTCTTTGACTATACTGTCAGGAGATCTGCAAATGTTAGCTGATTTTCCACTGGATCACACAGCCACTCACTATTAGGAGCTAAGAACAGCTCATGCTCTAATTAGAGTTTCGTATTTTTCCAAAAAGTCCTTTTTTGTAAATTTTATCCATTCCCCCTTCCCTTGTTATTTTAAATTTGAAAGCCAAATGAACATATAAATTGTAGCAGAGCTCATTATGTTGAACACGTGATAGAAGGGAGTTGTAGAAAGCTTTGGGAAATCCAAAGAACAATGAAGAGGAAAGTATGTGTTTCAAACTTATTCCACATTTTTCCTCCTTCCAGAAACCTTTTATGTATTCACCATATGATCTACAGAATCCCAAACCAAAGTTTCCCCAGACATTCATAAAACATGTTCTTATTCATAATTATCACACATGTAGGAAAGGAGACCTTTGCAATGGACTCACAGTATGACTAGCATAGGAGTGCTGCACAGAATGTGAATATCAGCTCAGTTTCTGTCATGGGAAAGAACATTTTGGCTGGATTTTTTGGACTTTTTGACTTTGTAAAATGAAAAATTATCTGCTCTGTATGTAACTCAATAGACCCATCTAAGGTGGTTTCAAACTCCTTGACAAGTAGCTGAATATTTTTGAATTATAATTTATGTCCAATTGTGGATACACTGAGTTGAAAACTTAAAAGGAGAGTGAATGCTTTTGGCAAATAAGGGAAGAAAAGAATGTTGTTCATTAATCAAAACTCAATTATAAACAGAAATGGATTCTTATGTCACATTTCCTAAAAGTGATGGTGGGCAAAATATTGCTTTTGGACTTGGAGTTAGGAACCTGAAAGCACAGATCTGTTCATTTCCCTAAAAATTTCCCAGAGACAGTTTCAATTATTAGGATGTAGTATGTAGTTTTATAGATAAATAAATTAAACCTTAAATATTAGCTTTCTCTACTTAATACATATAGTAGTTGGGTTATAATAGTGAATGCTCTGGGAGAAAGTAAATATTTTCAACATTGCTTTGTAGAACAAACATTATTTTAAAACGATTTCACTTAGCTAATTTTGTTAATAATTTTATTATTATATTGACATTGGTTCATTTTTACTGTGTAATAGAATAAACAATTGTTTTAGGCTTTTTGGCTTTCTTAGCTTTCTTAATTTTTTTTTTTTTTTTTTTTTTTACATAGAGACAGGGTTAGCCTCCCAAGTAGCTGGGATTATAGGCATGTGCCACCATGCCCAGCTAATTTTTGTATTTTTAGTAGAGACGGGGATTCAACATGTTGGCCAGGCTGGTCTTGAACTCTTGACCTTATGATCTGCCCACCTTGACCTCCCAAAGTGCTGGGATTATAGGTGTGAGCCACTGTGCCCATCCATCCAGCTAATTTTTTAAATAATATATTTTTTGTAGAGGTGGGGTCTTGCTATGTCGCCCAGGATGGTCTCAAACTCCTGGCCTCAGGTGATCCTTCAGCCTCAGCCTCCCAAAACCCTGGGATTGAAGGCATGAGCCACTGCACCTTGCTTGTTTTCTAGCTCTAGACTTTGTGTTTTAACAACATAAATGTGAAGTTAGCTCAGACATAAAGGAAACATTCATGCTTCTACTTTAAGTAGAAGTGCCTATGTGGTAATCAAAAATTCTTATTTTAGTTGTACAACATCAGAAAGTTCTGTTTCACCAAATCATTTTTACAGATAGAAAGAGTATGAGGCATTGATCCATGAGAGGACTTAATTCAACTAATCTTTATTGAGCACCTACTATATGCAATGCACTATTTGCAATGCTAAAACACCGCAAAGAGTCGGACAGAAATCCCTGCCCTGATGGAATTGGCATTCTGTGACACCTCTCTAAGTGTGTGCCCCCTTCCCTAGTGCTGTGACTTACAATTCTTTTTACAGCAATTATTATTCTGGAGAACCTAAGGATTGCCTCTTTCTCAGAGCTCTGTCAATAACCCCATCATTCTTGGTCATTAGACTTTTGCATACTGAATTCACATTTAATAAAAAATCTTAGAGCCCTTCATTTATGCCAGACACTGTGAGTTAGATCTATTTGAAAAGAAAGTTAGATCCATCTAATTTTTGAACCATAGTTGAAGCATATTACAAGTAAATTTTTTATCATTTAAAAATACTTTTCAAGTACTTTCTTTGTAATGTCATTTATTTGTGGAAGGAATTAAGCTAAGGAACCAGATCAATTGGGTATTTAGCACAGAATTTTCATATATAGCCCTTCAGGAAGTGTTTGATTGAACTATGCTCTTTTTTTTTTTTTTTTGAGACAGAGTTTGACTCTTGTTGCCCAGGCTGGAGTGCAATGGGCACCATCTCAGCTCACTGCAACCTCCGCCTCCTGGGTTCAAGAGATTCTCCTGCCTCAGCCTCTCGAGTAGCTGGGATTACAAGCATGCACAACCATACTGGCTTTGTAAAGTGGTGTGGGTTTTACCACACCCATTTTTTCACCATGCTGACCAGGCTGGTCTCGAGCTCCTAACCGCAGACAACCCACCTGCCTTGGCCTCCCAAAGTGCTGGGATTACAGACATGAGCCACCACGCCCGGCCTGAACTGTGCTATTTTTAATATTCTAGTTACAGATTGAGACCTGCAGTCATAACCTAAAATACAAGCTTAGGATTTTAGTAATTGGCAAGATAAAGCTAAGGACAAGATGTTTGTGTAAATGACTTCCATTGAAGCAAATATCTATGAATTGACCTGTTACATTTGAGCTCAAATCATATAAATCAGTGTGGGCATTATTAGGGCTTGGTTTTTAAAAATAAATTTCCCCATATTGGTCATTTAGGGGTGCCATTTACAATACTTTCAGGGCATTTTTAATCTAAATTTAATTTATATTTTACTTTCTCACATTGCTTTTAATTACCTTATGTAATATCATGTCTTTTCACACTATTTCTTCCGTATATTAGTTTATAAGGAATTCTTTTCACTGTTGCCAGAATGAGTAGTGAAATAAAAGTGAATTTCAATGGGTGTATCTTCATTCACTTAAATGTTTACTGTGTTTTTATCACCTGCCAGGCACCATGCTCATCTTTGCTTATGCAACAGTGACAGCAAATACGCATTATCTTTGTAGTTATGGAGCTCTAACCAGATGGCGTTGACAGGGATTCCTGCAGTAACCACAGAGTTAAACAAAACATTGGGAATGAGAGGAGTCTCTGCATGAGATGAATACGCAGAGGCAGTCAGACCTGGAAGCCAGGATAAGGAATATCAATGTCTTTATTCAGAGGGTAGAGAAGAGCCATTCAGTGACTGAAAGCCAATGCTGAGATGGGGACATTACCCTTAATTATTTGGGTGGAAACGAATACAATCACAAAAGTCCTTAAAAGTAGAAGAGGGAAGCAGAGTTCAAGAACCAGAGAGATGGCATGGTGTGAAGTACTCAGCCCAGTGTTGACTTTGAAGCTGGTGGAAGGGCACCACCAGCCAAGGAATGCCAGAAGCCTCTAGAAACCTGAAAAATCATGAAAACACATTCTACCCTGGAGCCTCCAGAAAGGAATACAGCCCTGCCGGGACCTTGATTTTGGGCCAGTGACACCCATTTCAGACCTCCAGAAGAGAAGATATTTATATTGTTTTAAGCAACTATACTCATGGTAATTTGTCACAGCAGCTGTAGAAAACCAGTACATGAACTGATTTAAAACTCACCCCAAACCTATTGCATTGACTCACTTAGTATCCTTATTTTCAGATAAAGGGAATGAGGCTCACTGAGGCTGCTGGAGTTGCTTGCTGAAGCCCATCCACCGTCCTCAAAGGTCATGTGTGGGGCCGAAATTCTGCATCCTATAGCCAGAAAGAAAAGCATAAATGCAAGGGGTTATTGAAGGGCAGAAATCAACGTGGTAGCTTCAGCAATGTTGAGTTCGGAAGGCCTCCACATGGGAAAGGAAGGAGGGAGCACCAGCTCTTCAGTGGAATAGCTCAGGTGGAAGTAGACATTTGGGAGCTGTCAGCAGAAAAATTTTTCAAACCGTGGGAATCAATGAAGTGATTCATGGAGGTTACCCAGAGAGAAAAGAAGAAAGTGCAGTGAACTCAGACATGGCAGGATTTAGGGCTGACGAAAGGGAGGGAACCCAAAAGGAGTGTCCCATGTGTCACTCTCGATGTTGCCTTCTATGAAGATGTAATTACATCGGAAAATATGTAAAGGATTTTTAGGATATGGAGGATCCCCAGGGCAGCCAAGCCTCCTCGTATTGCTGTAATATACCCACCCAAAGTCCCCTAACTGCTCTTCACCAAAGACCCTCAGTCATTGGTCATGCTCTGTTCTCATGTCAGCAGTTTGACACGTGCTGTGTATTCCCTGCCGGTACAGCCACGCTGCCCAATATTGTAACTATGGCCATATGCAGCTGTTTAAATTTAAATTAATTAAAATGAAACATAATTAAGAATTTGATTTGTCTGTTGCACAGAGGACATATGAAGTGCTTTATAGGCACGGGTGACTAGAGTTTACCACAGGCAGAATATTTTCATCACAACCGCCAGTTCTGTTGGGTACGGCTGGCCAAGAATGCTCTCCTCACAGCTCTCTGCAGTGCCACTAACCACCACTACACCTTCTTCAAGTCCTGACTCCAAAGTGAACACACACCAGCCGCCTTATGGAAAATCAGCCCTTTTTGTCAATCCACCCTACTGCCCTTACCTTCTGTATTTATATGCAGACTTATTACCTTCTAACATAACATCTCTCTTATTTAAGCATTTCATTTATTCTCTGTTTGTTATTATTGGCCCTATTACTATGTAAAATTCAGGAGGGCAGCAGGCACTCCTGTGTGATTATTTCACTGCTGTTGAATGGAAGAACATGGACACACTCAGTGATTGACTTCAGCCTTGGGCATAGCCTACAATTCCTTTAAAAAAATAAATGCTTGATGTCTGCTATGTAAAAATTAAAACCTCTAGTACGCGATTTCTCTTTTAACTAAATGCCCTGAGTGCCCACTTTTATATCTGTTTGCTTTCTCTGATTTAAAGTTCTTCTTTTCTGGTTCCAAAGTGCTCAAAGCAAAGTTCCCACTAGATCAACCCAATTTCATCAAAGTTTTCTCCTCTGAAAACCCCCATCAAACACTCGGCGTGATGTTGGGGACAAGATGTTAATCACCCGCAAAACGGTGCTATTTGGTGCCATTGCACACCCTTCAGACACACTGGGGTGATTAATAAACCTGATACTGTCAAGGCCTGCTTTCCCACACTCAATGAGTTTGTCATCGTTTTCTCCCCCCCTCCCACTTTATTGTCCGAAGTAAAGAAATGTACAGAAAATATACTGCTCGCCCTAGGAATAAACGTGTTTAAAGGGTCAGTCTTCTGGCCTGTCTTTGAGAACACCAAGTCATGTTACAGTAGGGATCAGCCATACAGAAATGCCAGGATGCACTTGGTTAAGGGGGAAGGGGAAGCATACGCCCCTGTCCTTTTGACAAAAGAACTTCTTTGTGGCAATACGTAACAGGAGATAAGCCTGGATAGGCAATTCTGCAAGTGTAAAGGAAATGTTTTTGTTCTTGTGTGGGTTCAATAGTAATTCATCTTTATTTTTTAAAAATGTAGGATTGAGAAACTTCGGATGATTCTCTTTTACAACAGGAATTACGAGAGCTGTTGCTAAGTGTTACCTTTCACTGTAGGACTTTGCTTATTGTAAAAACCATGGCTAGGTTATTCCCAAGACGTGTTTGGAATAATTTTGCTATGACTTTACTAATTTTTTTTCTACTTAGTAATTGCACTTCCGCACACGTTTTCCCTTGGCAGTGTGTTACTTTTTTCCCTTACTTTGTTCTTAATCATTAAGTAATCAGAATTATTACTTATTAATCATTATGATTATTAAGTGATCATAATCACACCTCCTTTGGCTCACCTGTGTATTTGTTGGTCACTGATAGAGTTTCATTTCCTCTCCTTTTCTCCTCTCAAGTTTAAGAACCCTAGACTACATGGAATGGAACATCCAGCCTGTTATTTTTGTTTGTGTGTTTTCGTGTTATAGATCCCATTGTCAACCGATATCATGTGCGGTGGTTTCCTGAAGCATGTGCCCACAACAGAACAACCGGATCAGAGGCATCATCTGGCATGACCCAAGTAAGGACATGATCTCTAGGTCAACTTGATCTGTGAACATGATTTGACAGGAGGATGTACAAACTAGACATGTCAGACAGATAACTCATTCTCACAAACCAGCTATTGAATAATGACTCGATGGAAGCGGAAAACAGAATGGTCATTATATCCACTCATTCTTTTATCCATTCACACCATTGCACTGGGAACTTACTCTGTTATCAATATGGAGCAAGACCTAAAGTGCAGAGACTAAAGACACAATTCTTAAAGAACTCCCATATTTCAGGGGGAAATATGTCTGAATGTCTGTATGCTTCATCTTAACTGGAAAAAACCTTTGAATTACTTTCCGAATTTTGGCATGGCACTGTGATCTAAAGGTGTCATTGTACAAGTGAATTTCTGTGTGACTCTATCATCTGCCACCATGTCCGTAACTGCCATCAGCTCAATTAATGAAAGAAACTCCCTGTTCTGTATAGCATGCACCAATATTCTGACTTTTAGCTTTAAGAGAACATTAAACTCTCTGAGGATAGCAACTTTGTCAATATTGCCCAAAATATTATTCCAAATATTTTGGAGTTAATGCATGAATTATAGATTAGAATCAGCAAACCAACACAAAATGTTTAAGAGGTCATTGTGGTATACAAAGTGCTGATGACAGCAATTTATATGTAATACTTCAGGACAGTTTACAAAATCCAAAAACATGACCCCAAATATACAATGTTTTGATTTGTGATATGTAACTAGAACATTTTTCTTTTGAACATTTTCTAAAGCAACAAGTACAATATTTTAAGAACCATACCTGCTGGCATAATTCTAAGAGAGTGAGATAAAACAAGTCAGTGGATTTTCAGAAATACACAGCTTCTTTTTCTTTGTTACTGGATTTGATTTGTCTCATGTTCACCAAAGTTTCTCCTTTTATTTATCCTTAAATTAGCTCCAATGTTTGTGACCTTCAGTAAAAAAATTAAACAGACATTCTAAATAGGGAAATCTATTTGAAAAGCAGAGAAGGAAATAAACAGAAGTGGAATTTATTAATATTCTGTGGGCAGAGGGGTGAGGTTTTTATTTGTTTTCCTTATATGTGCATGCCTCAGAACCTTGCAGAACTGGCCTTATGTCAGTGTAATTCCCCAATCTTACACTTATCATCTTTAGGAACTCTGAAAGTGGTAACAACTATTTGCTAAGCAGATGTAATGTATCTGGTAGAAATGAAAATCAAAATCCTGAAAAATTATCCTTCTAGGAGCTTAGAACTTGTCTGTATTTATTTTTAAACCTTTAGACCCAATTATTATAATTTGTTTTTATGTTACAATGGAGCATCTGCTAATTCACTTACTGCTGCAGACGTCTGCCTCCTATGCAACATGAAAGCAATCTTGAAATATCTGTGAAACAGGATCCTTAATAGCTAACCTTGGATTCCAATATAGTCCCACATAAAGTGCAGACTTATTCCCAAAGAAAAGCAGTTCAGACTCCCAAAGAGACATGGTGGCCTTGGGTTGGGCTTGCGTTGTCCAGATTGGCTTGTTTCCTGTTTGCTGTTTGTGCTAACTGGCTGCATAGTTGGGTGTACTCCATCTCCTGTCACCATCTGGATGGAGGGTCAGCACCCCTGGAGGTCACTCCCTGTTTTTCTTTTTTGCATTCAGTGCTGTGTCACCTGTAGCCACTTCCACTCCTCATTCAAGTAAATCACTGACGCCTCAGTTTTTATTATCATCCTTGTCTTACAATTTCCCCGTCAGCCCTGCCGCTTTCTAGCAAGACCCCCTACCCGTAATTCAATGAGTACTAGAGATATTCCATCTGTACCTTTTTTTCTCTCTCTTAAAATAATTTTAAATAAAACACATAAAAACCATGGAGTCTCACTATGACGCCCAGGCTGGTCACAAACTCCTGAGTTCAACCAATCCTCCCACCTCAGCCTCTTGAGTAGCTAGGACTATGGCACAAGTCAGCATGCCCAGCTATCCATCTGCACCTTTTAGACATATACATTAAGAATTCATAAATACAAAATAGAATGGATATGCGTAACTTAGCCAAATATAAAAGAAACAGAGCTACACACCTGTTATCACAGGAAATGTCATCTTTTGACATTATCGTAAACTTATATTCCTAGCCCCTGACTCCTTACCATTTAGCTTTTTTCTTTTATTTATATTTAATCACATTATGGCAGAAAACAGTAACAGCACTCCAAAAAAAGGGGAAAATTACATTGCTAAAAAAAATCATCATTTTTTTAACAGAAAAACTTACATATAAATGAATTCTATGTCTCAGAAAGGCCTGACTTTTTTTTTTTTTTTTAACAGAAAACAGTTGGATTTGTATTTACAGCTTTACACCACTACCTGCACTGCCCCCAACTCAAAAATGCTGGTTGTGACCTGAGAAGTAGCCTGCTTTGATGAGGAATTATTACAATACTGTTTAATTTTAGAGGGTATATCCCAGGGCCATGGGAGTGTTTCACAATTGTCATTAATCAAAATGTACACAGTGTCTCCTTTGTACTTTTTGTAAAAGCCATATTGCACACACTATATGGGAAAACATCCTTGTTGGATAGAATATGATTTCAGTTCTTGCCAGTGTTTTTTAATCCCTAATGAGATTTGTTACTAGGATATTCTCTTTCTCTTGCTCTAGGAAAATTATATAATTCTTCAAGATCTGTCATTTTCCTGCAAGTATAAGGTGACTGTCCAACCAATACGGCCAAAAGGTCACTCCAAGGCAGAAACCATTTTCTTCACTACTCCATCATGCTCTGCTCTTAAGGGGAAGAGCCATAAGCCCATGGGCTGCCCTGGAGAAGCAGGTATGTTTTCACCTGAAGGACTTCCCCACATCTAGGTCTAAGGTGTCAGCAGCACTTTCCAAACATTGCCAAACTGCATTTCACAAGACCGTAAAAAGCAAAAGTGTCCCTCTTTCTAAGTTGTGTTATGATGGCTCAATGTGGAAGGAAGATATGTAGCAATGAATGTGTTATTTTATAAGCCTAACAACCTTGGAAAGATGTCCTTTGATAGTAATGTTATCCCTTTGGAAATGAAGGGAAACATTCAGATGCCGCTTGTGTTTTGGCAAAGTTAGATATAATTATTTCATTTTTATCCCATCCCTTTGCTGTGTGGATTATATTCACACACTTTCCGTGCCAACCCAGCAAACCTGACATCTGTACCTTCCATCCCCCTCCTTGCCAAAGCGCCTGTCTTGCAGTGGGAAAAACTCTCTTTAAATGCCCTGGATTTGGAAGGACATGGCGGCTCATGCCTAAAATCCCAGTACTTTTGGAGGCTGAGATGGGAGAATCACTTGAGCCCTTGAGTTCCAGACCAGCGTGGGCAGCATAGTGCGATCCTGCCTCTAAAAAAATGAGAAAAAAAAAAAGCCCTGGATTTAATGACTCTTCTAACAACTTTAATATTTACCTTCTCACTGCAGTCATCGCTATTCTTTAAGAAATAGTTAAGTCTTGCCAGGGTCTAAACTGCTCTTCTGCTTCCATCTTCAAAAGAGCATTCTAAGAAAGGATCCCCGAAGGACTGGAAGAAACTTGTAGCACAAAGTTGTAGTGATGAGATTCCTACTCAGCCTGTCCCTATATGTCAAAGGGGTGATTGCCTGAACTCATGTTTAAAGAACGAGGTCAGATTGCTTCTATTAATATCATCCCATAGACTGGCTGCTGAAAATTCCTATGATGAATATACAGTGGAACTCATGGTCACACCTTCTCCAGTAGCCTAATCCTGGTTTTCCTTCTTGCATTGCTGCAGGTCATGTTCTTTCTAAGGTGCTAGCTAAGCCTGAGAACCTTTCTGCTTCATTCATCGTCCAGGATGTGAACATCACCGGCCATTTTTCTTGGAAGATGGCCAAGGCCAGTCTCTATCAGCCCATGACTGGATTTCAAGTGACTTGGGCTGAGGTCACTACGGAAAGCAGACAGAACAGCCTACCCAACAGCATTATTTCACAGTCCCAGATCCTGCCTTCCGTAGGTGACCCCTCTTGTACTATGTCCTTGTCATTGGTATCTACTGCTCTTTTTTAATGACCTTCAGAGATGGCTACCTCTGTCATTCTGTGTGCTGTACTATTGAGTCTTATTTCTGCATTTTCTTCTTCTGAGTGTATCTTTTGCAAGCATTAACACATCACAAATATGTCTGTGCATAGCGAAGAAACAGCATAAGCTGCCGTCTGAAGTTTGGTGGCTAGAGCCAACTCGTGAAAAGACCTTACCCTATCTTGTATCTAAGTGATTGTGCCACTTTCTTGTCTTTGTTAACCTTATGTCTGTCTGGTTCAAGTGGACATGCCCTGTTTGAAGTGTTGAATTGGGCGGGGGAGGGGGCGGGTATAGCTAAAAGAAACTTGTTTGTCTTTCTTCCCTCCACCTTCAAATTTGGCTCAAGCCCATAATGAGTTGGCCTGTCTTCCAGGCAACTTAATTCCTTGGCTTCAAAAAAAAAAAAACTCATGTGTGGGATTTTACCAGCTCTCTGAAAATGCCCTTAGAATAGCCAACCACTATTAAAAAATTCAAAAAGGGAAGAAAAAAAAAGAAACACAACTTAAATCTCAGAAGGAAAAATTCCATGGAATTAGAGTGTAGTTATTCTAAATGTACTCAGTTTTATTGAGTTTTGAGAAGAATGTGTTGGCATAAAAATAAGTGTTTTTACTTATGGGCACTGACAGATACTGTGTTTTAAGAAAAACAGTTGGCTCATTCACTGAAATTTGGATTATCAAGAATTCACATCACAAGATGTGCAGCTGAAGACTTTAAACCATGGGAAAGTCTTATGTTAAGGAATTAAAAAATAAATAAAATCCCAGGAGTGAGCCCTGAGAACTGGCATCTCGGCACATTTTAACTCTGCCAAGCGCCTTAGGCTGCCAAGAATTGAGTGAGGTGCTAAGAAATCATATGGTAGAGAACCCCCATAAATGAGAAAAAATAGTCTTTGCCTTTACAAAACAACCAAACTTGCCTGTGTATGATATTCTCGAGTGGGGGAAGAACTGTCCTAGCCTATCTGCGCACTGTGCATTGTCTCTGAAAGGTTGTAGGTGAGCATCCTCTTTCATATTGCCCCCTTAGGATCACTATGTCCTAACAGTGCCCAATCTGAGGCCGTCCACTCTTTACCGACTGGAAGTGCAAGTGCTGACCTCTGGAGGGGAAGGGCCAGCTACCATCAAGACGTTCCGGACGCCGGAGCTTCCACCCTCTTCAGCGCACAGTGAGTGGGATGCCAGGGCATTAAGGTGTCCTGTCAGGTCTTATGGACACAGAAAAAAGTCTTGCCAGAAAATGAAAACAAATAAATACACTATTACAGGTTTCTATGAGATAGGGAAATTGTGGTCATCTGAAATTCTTTCTCCCTGTTTGTACAGACTTCCTGGATCTATTCCAGGTACCTGCAGTATAAATTGCATAGTTGATGCTTAATTGCTCTTTTTCTCCCTCCCTCCCTATTCCCCCCTTTTCTCCCTTTCTTTGCTCCCGCCTTTTCTCCTTTCTCCGTCCCTCTCTCCCTCCCTCCTTCTTTCCCTCTCTTCTTTTCTCTTTTCCTCCATCCTTCCTTTTCTTTCCTTCCCTGCATTTTTCCCTATATCATGCATGCTTTCTTCCTTGTCTTTTAAACCATAAATACATATGGGAAAAAAATCTATAGTCTCATATCAATCTGAAATATTTTTAAATCAAGATTTTCAAATATCAAAATATAGGAAATAATATTTTGCTAAGGAACTTATTTTCTTGTCACATCGATATTACTGTAATATATGTCATGAATTTTCTTCATGATATGACCCAAGTCCACCTACTTCATTTATCGCTAAATCAAGTCAAATTTAAAAAGAAAATTGTCACCTAGGTTTTCAAAACAGCCTCTTGCTGATTTTTAAATTATGTACTTCCTTTACTTTATTTTCTAGCTTAAATGTAAAAACCAGTGTCTAATGATTAGCGAGTGGATAAAACATTGAGAATTAGTCATAGTTTTAACTCTGATTATTTTAAATGATAGATTAAATTTGCCCTAATCACTTGGTATGCTTATCATTTGAAGAAAAACAATAACCAGGCCGGGCTCGGTGGCTCACGCCTGTAATTCTGGCACTTTGGGAGGCCGAGGCAGGTGGATCACCTGAGGTTGAGAGTTTAAGACCAGCATGACCAACATAGAGAAACCCTGTCTCAAAAAAAGAAAGAAAGAGAGAGAGAGAGAAAGAGAAATGAAAACAAAAACTATCACAATGGGAGAGCTTGATAGCCTCTAAAATTTTTGTCAGATAAAATGCTCTTCTGATATTCCTTCATAGAAATTCCATTTAACAAAAGTTGTTGATAGTTTTTAAAACTTCTTTGAGCAAATAAGAAAGGATTATGGTTTGACTGAATAATCGTGAGCTTAAGGAAAGGAACTTGTTTTCTTTTTCTTGTTATTTTATGGTTTGGGAAGGCATCAAGGAGAAAGAGAAAAACAGGGAAAAGGGAAAGAATGTGTTTGTACATTCAGATTCAGAATAGGAAAGACGGGGTCATAGGAAGGAACATTTGCCTGGGTCTCCTATTTTTTTCTACAAATAAAAGTAATTCAATCATTTATTTGGTGTGTATAAAGGGATGTGACTGATATATTTTGTCACTTTTTAGGATCTCATCTTAAGCATCATCATCCACATCATTACAAGCCTTCTCCAGAAAGATACTAAACTATTCAAGAAGATTTTTAAAAAATGCACAGATGTGTAAGCTTGTTGAACTTTGGCCACGAGACATGTACACTTCCAGAGGCAATGGGAACTGTTCAGAGGCCCCGACTCTCCAATGTGACTTTAGTGCAGGAAGAACTTCTGTCAATCACGGATGCATCTGGAGACAAGTGAGAAACAGTAGACTGGTGAAGACAGATACCAGTTCTCTACAAGAATGGAGAAAATTAAGAATAGGCCTGTTTAACTCTAAATTCTGTTTTCATGTATGGTGTCGCTCATTTCTATTGAATTACAGCAGAACTCAGTTTTCCCTGAATTTGGAGCACCAAACTCCCCACAAAAAAGTAGAGTAACAAATACGCATTTCACACATAACACTAAGCATAAATCTAATCAATAAAATATATTTTTGACTAAATTATTGATTTGATATGAAAAATCAGATTATACAGCTTTGTTTATTTGAATCTTTCATAAGATCATTTTTATCCTAGGTGATTTGTAAATGAAAATACGTGATCTAAAATATACCAGCGAATTTAAATCAAAAAATGCTCCTACTTTAAGTACCTTATGTTGCTTTTTATACAAAGGTAAATGAAAGTTCCCTCTATAAATTATGATTTACAAAAGACATCCAAAACAGAGAAACTCAATGAAATAAGCTGCTAACCAGATTTTACCTTGGAGAAATGAAAATTATTTCCTGGGGATGCTTTTTAATATTTGATCTTATTATGTGAGAGATTTTCCTGATACATTATCTTATTTATATTTTCCCTTATTTTCCTCAATACAGATAATAGCTGTTGGTGCACTTTTGTTTCACCACCTAAAAATTCACAAAACTTCTTGCTTCAAATGAAAAAAATTCCAACTATTGAGCATGTTTAGATCTTTGCAGAGATTTGCCTTTTCTTAAAACAAGCTCTTATATGCTAGAATTTTATTGGTAATGTTATATAAAAGGGCTTTGATTGATAGAGAAGGACAATTACTTGCATTTAATTCATCTCTATGCGTTCAAATCTATTATATCTTACCTTTTGGAAAATTTTATGCTACAAATTACTCCCTTGTAGCATGAACTTAAGTCAAAACATGTTATTAGTATAAAGTGTTGCAGTGTGTATTGTAACAACCTAAAATGCAGAGATGTTTAATACTGTTTTTTTCTTGAAAAATACTCACATACATGGTTTGAAATGTGCATAGATATGCGTGTCTATATACACACAGATACATGCATATACATGAATATACCTTGAGCATGAATCCCTGAAGAAATCATTTTCATAGCTCACCATTGGTGAGTAAAGATACAGCTCTTTTAAAGGTCATAAGGATCATATGTTTTCCCCATCAATGCTGATTCTGAGAAAAGAGTGATTTGTCAAAATTAAACACTGTAAAAGAAAGGTGCCCTCATGTCATTACCTACCTAAGTAAAACAGAAAATCAGAAACCTTATCCTTAGATTTTGACAATCGTACTTGCTTCTTGTTGTTTTACTGTTTCCTGAATTCATGCATATGCCTGACCATTTCTGGGAAGAGTGGATAATTCAGAAGTCATTGGCTCCACCGGTCTTCACTGCAGTGTCTAAAGGCAAATGCAAATTGAAATGCAGAGAAAGTACTTTTATGATGTTGAGGCATGTATTTCGGAAACACATTTATAAACATGGATACCCAATAGTAGATATTGAAACCTGTTTCCTATGTGTTAAACTATATGAAAAGTGGATATTGCAGGAATGTTTTGCAGCCTTGTACAAGTAGCCTAAATTGGACACCTCAGAATGAAAGTTCATGTAGGTTCTGAATGGTTTTCTGCAGCTACTGTCACAGCTGGGGTGGATTTATCACACTGAGTTGTAAAATTACCTGGTTCTAATAATTTTTGAATGGTGAAAATGGAAAACAGTCTTCATTTAAAAACATCCCTAAGCTTGAATAAACTGATACCATAGATATCTTCTCTAAAACTATGCTTTATTCTAGTGCCATTACCAGCATCTGAATTTCAAGTTCTTAAAATTTCAAAAATTAAAATTTTTCATTATTGGCTATCTATTTATCTTTTACATGAATTTGTCATGAACAAATCCAAATATTGATGCCAGCAAATTTTTGTACTGTTGTATAGTTAAAAATGGTGGGAGTCTATACATAGCTACAAAATATTATTAAATTATTACATACATTTAATTTTACAAAATTTAATCATGCTTCTTTTGTCTGGGTAATGGAGATTGGACAGATATTTTTAGTTCATATGGTGATTCTGAAGCTTACATCTCCCTTAAAAAGTCTAAACCAGCTCTTATGGGCTTCTAATTTAAATTTTATTGGTGTTATTAGAAGAAAAACCCTATTAACGGGGTAATAAGTGTTTCTCTTGTGAATTTTAATAAGCTCCAAAATTCAAATGATCAAAAATATAGTTGCAATTTTTTGAATTTTAAAAACGTGATTGCTCTAATGAAAGATAAAATCTATGTTTTTAAACAAACATAGTTTTGGTGCCTAATTCTGTAATATGTTTTATTGAAATTAGATGCATTTCTCTAATGTGAGAAAAATGTATCCAGTAATTCTATTGACTGTTTAAAAAATTGAGCTCATCAAAAATATTGTTATCAAATACAGGTGGCTAACTTGATATACATTGCAGTTCCATGCATTATTTTTATTTACAACATTTGCTCCTTAATGATGATTTATCTGTGTTACCCTGTTTTTCTACCTGGAATGCCATAGAATTATGTTTGCAAACCAACGTGTGCTCCTTTCAGTCGTTCACTATTTTAATATGACATGGTAGACAAGATAAAGTTTTTGGCAGGTAATTTTTTTGTAACGTGTATTAAACGAAGTTCAAAGATTAGAAATACATCTGTCCTGAAAACCTTAGGTACATGGCTGACTGTATACAGAAGTTCATCTCAACCTCAGCACTGTTGACTTTTGGGGCTGGATAGTTCTCTGTTGTGAGGAGTTGTCCTGTGCACTGTAGGTTTTTAGTAGCATCCACAGTTTTTCCTCACCAGAGGCCAGTTGCACCCTCCCCCAAGTTGAGACAACCAAATATGTCTACAGATATTGCCAACTGCCCCCTGAGGGTCGGTACCTCTGGTTGAGAACCATTGCTAGAGAATGATCTTTACTCAGTAGATGAGAATTTGGCCTTTATAGGAAACCCAGTAAATTTCTAGAGCAAGTCCCAAAAACTAAGGGACAGCTAATACGTTATTATGGTTGACTTCAAAGGCCTAAACTGTGTCTTTTATGTCCACTAAACAACCTGATTAAAAGACGGAATTGTGACTTGTGTCTGTATCATACAAGTACAAATACTAATTTTGCCCTGTGTATCCATAAATGTCATTTGTGATATTGACTTATTTATTTAATGCCCTTTCTTATGCCGTAGTTTTTCAAGTTTACTCATTTCTATGGTTGCAAATAACTCTAAAACTTACTATATAAACTTTCGCATTATAAGCAGAACACAATAGCTAAATATCTGTTGCATGTACTTTAAAGTTTATTATAAGATATAAACAGATCTATAAAGATGTTGACTCTTACTATGGTTTTGCATGGCCAGACTCGGTATCAGGTACGGAGAGGATTCTCATGACTGTCTTACCTCTACTGAATATTTTAGCGAGTTATATGATTTACAGAGTGATTAACAGAGGTCTATATAAAGTTATTTTCCCCTTTACTTAATTATATTGTAGTGTGCAGATAACAAAACTGCTACCTTCTCATCCAAATGGTCTGTAGAATTCATGTCCCTTACAGTGGTCATTTAAAGTCAATATTTATTTATGTATGTAATAAAAAAGTTGGATTTTTGTGTATGTCTGTCATGTTATTTAGAGAGAAGTAATCTTGTAAAAAATGTTTTGTAAAAAACAAAAAAGTATTGTAAATAGTCTTGATATTCTGTGACTCATTATTTTCATGTTAGAGTTTGTACATACTGGTTCAATAATAAAGTATCCTTAAACCAGACCAAGTAGTCAACTCATTTATTTCTTAAATAAACATTTTTGCTGGGCACAATGGAATGCACTTGTCGTTTCAGCTACTCGGGAGGCTGAATTTGAAGGATCACTTGAGTTCTGAATGTTTGAGACCAGCCTGGGCAACAAAGCAAGGCCCTGTCTCCAAAAATTAAAAAAAAAAAAAAAAAAAGAAAGAGAAAAGAAAAGAAACGTTCCTGCATTTAAGAAGAAAAATTGACAGCTTCTGCTGCCAAGGAGATTCAAAAAGCCTCTTTCCATGTCAGTGTTAATGGAATGCGAGGTCTGGTAAATGTTAACAAGACAGCACTTCATCCTAATGAAAGTATCTTGGAGTTTGACAATCAACACTTTGGATTTCTATCATCATGTTTACAATTGTAACTCCTGATGGTTTTAGTGGCATTTTAAGTCAAGGGTATACAATTTTAGGCTGTTATTTTTGCCACCAATATTTATTCCTAAAATTGTAGATATGTGCAATGCCAATAAGCATTCAGTCGTATCTGTTTTTCAATACTTCGTACTATGGAAGCCTTTAAATCTCTAATATCTAAGAAGAGTTTTGAGAGGCCTGTACATCCCCACTTTGACATGCAATTGACCCATAACTGCTGAAGAATTAGAAAAATATGCCTAAGAAAAAAAGCATAAGAAATAAAGGCTTTTAGCGTATTCATCACCCAAATAATATATATTGTACCCATTAAATAATTTCTCTTTCCTCCCACTCTCCCACCCTCTGACCCTCCCACCCTTCCAAGTATTGACTGTTAATTATTCTACATTCTATGTTCATGGATATACATTATTTAGTTCCCACATAAATGAGAAGATGTGGCATTTGTCTTTCTGTGTCTGCATCATTTCACTTAAGATAATGGCTTTCATTCCATCTATGTTGCTGCAAAAAACATGATTGCATTCTTGTTTGTGGCTGAATAGTATTCCATTGTATATATAGGGACCACTTATATGCTGTTGGTGATAATGTAAATTAACACGACCTCTGTTACAGTATGGAGGTATTTTCCTCTGAAAACAGTATGGAGATTTCTCAAAGAACTAAAAATAGAACTATCATTTGACCAAGCAGTCCCACTATACCCAGAGAAAAAGTAATCATTATATGAAAAAGATACCTGTACGTTTATCACAGCACTAGAGATAAGGAAGAGATATGGAAGTAGCCTATCAAGGCTATCTGTGGAGGATTGCTTGATGCTTTTTTGCCATCTTGAGGTTACAGAAAGAATGGGTGGGGGATCCTGGCAACACAATTTATGGGAGGGGGAGAAGTCCTGATTAGCAAAGGTGCTCTTGGTATGCAGATGAAACCTCTCAGCAGCCTTTAGAGAAAATAGATGGTGACTGTTTCTTTAAGACCTTAAAGGTGTCAGGCTTTCAGATAATTTTTCCTAGATCCAGACACTGGGGGCGGGGAGTGGGTGTCAGAGAAAACCTGGCTGCATCGATGCAAATCTCCCCCACAAAAGACAGCTTTGTAGGGCTGTTATTTATAGGCCCTCTGAGCAGCCATCTCTAAATATGTCAAAGAAGGGTTATTTGGGGGTGAAATACTTTGATTTATTTCAATGGCTGCTGCTGCCACCCTACAACTTGAGCACCCATGCCAGTGGCCCTGGGCTTGACTCTCTTCAGTCTCTGAGGCCTGAATTTCCTGGGAGCTCTTATCCACTCCATTGTCTGAGGCTACACCCCAGCCGATCAGCTGCACAGCCTGGTCACCTCACACTGGTCTCCAGCCTCCATTCTTCATCAAAGATCAGAGAGGCCGGGGCTACTGCCCCAGAGATTGGACTTGAAGGTCGCCATAAGAATCCAACTTCCAACACATTCTTGTACTTCTTGAGCTGTACCATAGGGTAAACAGGATTTTAGGGCCAGTGGAGTGTCCTGGCAGGGACCGAAAACCCAAGGTATATTTTTAGTATTGTTTTCGTTGGGGAGGTATATTTTTTATACAAATGAGTCCTGAGAATGCAGCTTTGTTGTAAATTGGAGACAACTTTTACATATACCAGCCGTTGACGGAGCATGGCATCGAAGGAGAAAAATCTGTAGGGGATACAAGAAAAATTTTTTAAAAGAGTAAGAGGCCAGTCATGATGGCTTACACCTGCAGTCCCAGCACTTTGGGAGGCTGCGGCAGGAGGGTCACTTGGTGCCCACCTGGGCAACACAGACCCCATGTCCCCCCCAAAATTAAAAATTAGCTGGATATGGTAGTGCACAGCTGTAGTCCCAGTTACTTGGGTGGCTGAAGCAGGAGAATCGCTTGAGCCCAGGAAGTAAAGGCTGCAATGAGCTATGATCACATCGCTGAGCACCAGCCTGGATGACAGAATGAGACCCTGTCAAAAAACAAAACAAACCAAAATAATAAAATTGTTGCCCTCTCTTGTGCGGTAACACAGAGAGTGTGTCTGCCTATCCTTTCTCTGCCTTGGTATTCCCATCCAAAGTAAGGATTTTGCCAGTCACTTCCTGGTTACTGTGAAGATGGTCATGTTACAGTACTTTGAAAAATCCAAGTGTGTATGTGTGTCTAAAAATGTCAGATCAAAGACATAAAAAGCAAAAATTGACAAATAGGATCTAATTAAACTTAAGAGCTTCTTCGCAGCAAAAGAAACTGTCAACAGAGTAAACAGACAACCTAGAGAATGGAAGAAAATATTTGCAAATTATGCATCTGACAAAGGTCTTATATCCAGCATCCAGCATCGATAAGGAACTAAAACAAATATACAAGAAAAAAACAATCTCATTAAAAAGTGTGCAAAGGATATGAACAGACACTTTTCAAAAGAAGACATATATATGACCAATAAGCATATAAAAGAAAGTTCAATATCACTGATCATTAGAGAAATGCGTATCAAAACCACAATGAAATATCATCTCACACCAGGCAGAATGGCTATTTTATTAAAAAGAAAAAATAGCAGGTACTGGCAAGGTTGCAGAGAAAAGGGAATGATTATACACTGTTGGTGAGGGTGTAAATTAGTTCAACAATTGTGAGCGGCAGTGTGGCGATACCCTAAAGAGCTAAAAACAGAAATACCATTTGACACAGTGATCCCATTACTGGATATATACCCAAATAAATATACATCATTCTGCCATAAAGACACATGCACACAAATGTTCATTGCAGCACTATTCACAATCACAAAGACATAGAATCAACCTAAATGCTCATCAGTTGTAGACTAGATAAAGAAAATATGGTATATACACACCAAGGAATATTATACAACCATAAAAAAGAATAAGGTCACGTTCTTTGCAGGAGCATAAATGGAACTGGAGGCCATCATCCTTAGGAAACCAACACAGGAACAGAAAAGCCAATACCACATGTTCTCACTCATAAGTGGGAGCTAAATGATGAGAACACATGAACACAAAGAGGGGAACAACAGATACTGGGACCTACTTGAGGCTGGAAGGTGGAACGGGGGAGAGGATCAGGAAAAATAACTAATGAGTACTAGGCTTAGTACCTGGGTGATAGAATAATCTGTACAACAAACCTCTGTGACAAGAGTTTACCCATTTAATAAACTTGCACATGTACTCCTGAACCTAAAATAAAAGTTAAAACAAGAAAAAGGAAATTGAATGAATCGTATAAAAAATTAAAATGCCAGATCACTAAGATGGGGGTGGAAGGTTTGTAATCCCTGAAACAATTTAAAGCAACTAATAGGAAATTGCATTAGTTGTATTCGTACCAACAATTTTTGATAGTCAATCCCTGGCAGTGATGGAATGCATTTTAGAATAAGATTAGGAAAACTGAGCAGTTTATGTAAGATCTGTGTAATAGAAGGTTCGAATCTATAGAGAACACAGTAAGAAGAATTTGGAAAAGCAAAATCTAAGAATGGAAACAAAATAGAATTAAGAGGTATTTAGAAAGTAAGACAAAGAAAGAATAAGGTGAGGGTGGAGAGAGAAGGAGAGACCGTGAAACCAAAGATGTAAGTACTGAAGACTACAGTTCTTTTGCATCATAACTAAGGGCCAGAGGTCTGATTTAGATGCCACAGCAAATTTTAAAATTGGAACACGAGTAAATATTACTGAGTAAATGTTACGTATATTCTATATGTGAAATTGAAGTAGTTGGGAGAACTAGAACTGATAAGGAACAATGTGGAGTCCAGGGCTCCCTGTGTTTTATGAAACTGAAATTCAAATCTAAGCCTTATATCATTTGCCAACCTTCTTTAAAGGTGTCTCTCCCTCTCTCTCTCTCTCTTCTTTTTTTACTTTGTATTTTGAGAAAATTATAGACTCACATGCAATTATAAGAAACAATAGAGATTATTAATTATCCTGAACCCTTCATTTAGTTTCCCACAATGGTGACATCTTTCAAAACTATAATATAGTATCACAACCAGGAAATTTACATTAATATAAACCATATCTTTTATTCAGATCTTATAGGTTTTACATACATACAGTTGTGTGCATGTATGGAAGTTTGTGTGCACTTGGTTCTATTCAATTTTACACACAAATTATTTGCAACTTGTTTACACAAATGAGTCATTGTGTTTTAAGTAGATGAATGTCTAAGGGACACACAATGACTTAAAGAAATTAGTTTAAAGGAGGTATTGCATATTTTTGCACATTTCCCTAGGGCCGAGTGCAATTTACTTTGTGCTGATTTTAATTTTAACACTCTAGGAATGATCGACTCAATATGCATGTGATGCCATCTTCAATTTCTGTCAGTGAATTGTTTTCATAAAGTGGCTGAGCACATAACACGTCTGTATAGAAAAATCCATCTCGTCCAAGGAAACCAAATGTGTGAGTACATAAAGTCTATAGATTTGAAAAATCATTTCACTGAGAGAATCCTGGTGCACATTTGTAGTCTAGACATGGATTTGAGAAAATAAAAAGAACAGTGAAATCCTTTATTGGTTAGAAAACTAAATATTGCCCAAAGTAGAAAGAATAATCGAGTTTCAGATTAAGGTAATACTTAAAGATTGAGTTTTCCACAACTGACTCTGATTATTAGCACGATTCTGACCCTGGGTCAGAGGCTTTCAAAACTGGCTGCCTATTAGAACTCCTAGAGGACCTTTTAAGAAGTCCAGTGTCCTCTGGCACCTAAAGATCAGGAGGGAAGCATGGACATTGGATATTAGTGCTATTTTAAAGGGTCCCCAGGTGATTCTACTATGTGCTCAGTGCCGCAAACCACTCTTCCAGACCCTATAGAAGCTGTAGAATGATAAATGTTAGAAACATTCCTGCTTGCAGAGCTGAAGAAGCAAAAAGTCATATTGAAGCATCACATTTTTATTACAGAGCACCAGAATGAACTGAAGTTTTTCTCCTCAAGTTCCCTGGATTAAGTTATATATGAAGACATAGATGCAGACATGAAAATGCATGCAAATACATACACATGTAGATAAATATAGGTATAGATATCACAGACATCTTTCTTTTAATCTTCTTCTGAGTATAATTGGGAATTTATCCTGAGAAATATTGATAAAACATAGGGCTAGTCAAATATAATTTGGGATGCTGTAGAGTGTTGTTAGTAGAAACGCCTTCTCTTTTCCGAGCCTTGTAAAATAGCTTTCAAGGGGCAGCTGGTAGTGATTTAAGGGCAGTTACAGAGACAGCCAATTAGCATTGATCCGTCATTATACTTATAGCACCAGACTATCATGCAATCCAAAACTGATGCTGAATTGACCTTTTCATCCCCAAATTTCCTTTCCCATCTCAAACAGCAGCCAGTCAAATGCAATTGGCTTCACTATGAATAATGGGAAGCATCTTACATTCCTTTGTGGAGTGGTTCACCTCAGTATGGCACACGATGGATCACAAGGCCCTGCCTGTAGCTTGTTGTAGTTTGCTTGGGAGACCACTAATAGAATTAACCTCTACAGCTAACATTTACTGAGGAACCACTAATTGTAAGGTACACTAAGTGTATCACAGGCCTTCCTTCATTCATTTCTACAGCCACCCTATGACTGGCAATATTTTAAAGCTGAGGACAGTGAGGCAAAGAGCATTTAAGCCAATAGCCCAAAGTCACATAGCTACTGACGGCAGAGCCTGAAAATAAACACAGCCCATTGAGTCCCAGTGTCCTTGTAGTTAACCACTAATCTTTTCTGTCAGACTGTCCTCCCATAAGAGCAAGTTGCAAAAGATACTACATAGCTTGTAGCAAGTAAGCACATGGTTTTATATAAGTGTATATAAACATATGGGTAAATATGCGTACGTGTATGAAATACTCTGTATTTGTGCATAGAATGTAGATATGTGTGAAATAGTCTGTATTTCTGCATGAAATACTATTTATATGCAGAGTACTATGTATTATATATATACATGAGATACTATGTATACATTAGAATACTATATATATCATAAAATATGTTGTAAGTATATGTAAATACTGTGTATATATGTATGGAATCCTATGCTTGTAAGTATGAAATTTGATATATATGTATGAAATGTATATGATAGTGAATATATTATCTATGTAGAGGTGGAGAGCAAATTAAATGTCAATGTAACTCGATGTGTTCGAAGTGTTTTTTGTTCTGTTTTGTTTTTGTTTTTTTGAGCTATACTTTACTGATTCATCAGAATCTGGATGGAGGGATGTACTGAAAGATCATGAATTGATTCTACTATGCAGCTGGAGAGACAATCAGTGCCACGTGTAGTTGTCCAAACTCTCCGTGTAGAACTGAATACTTGCAATTTGACCGCACCTAACTTTCTTGCAAGACTCCTTAGGTCTGATCACCGGCATGTATACTAATGAATATAGCTAACCCTTAAGTTCTTTTACAAAAGCTATTCCTTTTTCTGTCTTCTCTTCCTTATCCAGGTAACAGGGGACAATTTATAATAATTTTCATTTTACAAAGATCATTTTTAAATTTCAGAATAAATTTTGGAAACATCAGAAGACACACTTTTAAGGACTTTGTCAAAGACTTGACAACAATTACTCTATTTATACAGTCATCAGTTTTGTTTGCAGTGATTCACCACCCTGGGGTTTGCAAATATTGGCATTTTTCCCACTTGTGATAACTTCCAGGCAAATAGCCAATCGAATGATGAATTTGTAATGCTAAAGGTTTTAAGAAGATAATTAAAAAGAAATCCCTTTTGTAGGTTTGCTATGACTAAATATTCCAGGTTTTGAGAAAATAAAAATGGTGAGGTTAGATTTGGCTCAATCCCATGCTTCTGAGTGCAAAATGTCTGCCAAGTCAAATTAGGCTATAAATTGAAGATGTACGGTTGTGGGTATTTTTCATGGGCAAATGTTTCCCAATATTCTTACCACATTTTGTATGGAAATAAGTCATTATTGAATGAACTGTCTCAAATGTGAACTATATATATATATATATATATATATATATATATAAATCATTACATAATTATCCTCAACATAAGAAATGTTTATTGACTGAGAAGTAGTTTGAAGACATGGTATTATTGTTTCTTCACATGAAGATAATTTTCTGTTTCCCCAAGTTAATAGCATGCCATGGTTTAAGACAATAATTAAAGTATTTACTACTAAAGTATTCCCAAAGGTAGTCCGGTGAGAGGTAAGAGTTGATAAAAGGCACCCCAGTATTCCCATACGAGCCATGCAAAGGATTTTGATGCTTACCCAAATCCACTTACCACACTTCCTTCAAACAAAATATCTGGGTTTGTGACTCTGGTTCCAAGCTTGAGAGAAGATGCCAACCAGTTGTCATGCCTCGCCCCACATTATCTAAGAGACTTTCCCTTAGCATTCTAACAGAAGTGTTAAAAAATCCAAGCCAAAGCCCAATTCTGTGCACATGCCAGGATTTGCAAATGCCAGCCCTACAGCTGTCTCCAAAGTGCAGGTGTGGGTGCTTCACTGAGGAAGGAGACGCCTTCCTCCTAAGCTTCTAAGACCCCTTCCCCTTAGCCTTGCATATCAAAAGCAGAAGTAAAGTTGAAAATAGAAGCTTAAGGTCAGTGGAGGAGACAGAACCGGTGCCACTAGCCAGACCTGGAGGTTAAAGCTGAAACCCCCCACCCCAGTTCCTATCCTGTCTATAGATCACAGGCGTGGTAT
>CAUYLG010024643.1:0-63821 GCA_963573385.1 Cacajao melanocephalus | reverse complement strand
TGTTGAGAAACACTGCAAAGGAGAAAGGACTTACAGATGCCTACATAAATTGGTTATAAGTAACAGATACACAAGGAACAACAAACTGCGGAAGGCCGCAGGAGGTCTCTGAGGAGGAAGGCCTCTCCATGCCTCATGTTCCGGTGCAGGGTGACCTTGGCTCTGTTACCATAAACATTGTGCTCAAGGACGTAAAACCCCTTCGTAGCACTATGACGTAGCCAGACTTGTAAACTTCTTGTAAGGTCCGAGTTCCATCAGCTGCATATAGATAATGAGCTAAAGATAACCACATGTTCTTGTTTTGTGGAACTCCCAACCTGCCACTGTTATCAATCCTTAGGATGACACACCAGTTCCAGCTCACTGATTCACTTCCGGCTCACTGATTCAGTCAACCATCACTCCAACCCTATCCTGTAGATCAAAGTGATTGGAATCAATAAATAGTGTGGATGATCAGAGCTCCGGCCTTCACTGTCACCTCCAGGGTAATAAAGTGATGGCCCCCTGGTCCTACTTTTTCTCTTAATCGGTCTTTTTCTCATTCCTTTGTCACCACCGAACTTGGGGTACCCACGGGAGATGTAGGGCTGGCTCCCTATCATAAATTTAAGCAAACCCTTCTAATTCATGTAATTGATTGTTTTATGTGAAAATTATGCAAAGCTGTAAGAAAGGAATATTAAGTTTTATATTGGCATCTAAAGTCCGTCTTGGCTAGATAAGCATACATAATTCACATTTCAACTTGCATTTCTGAATATATTTATGGTATTAATTTTCCTCTTGCTGTGTATGAGTTCCTTGAGGTTAGGCGTCATTTTTTTCATTTATGTTTTGTTCACAGAAATTGTGCGTGGGACCTACCAAACAATAGACATTCAGATAATGTCTTATGAATGAATGAAAAAATGATTATTTACAAACTTGTTTAAAATATTTTCTTTAGTGTCAACAATTCAACATTTTCTAGAAATGAATCTTTAAAAGAGTGATTATCTACTGTGTTACTTTTTGACTTGAAACAATTTTTTAAAGAAACAATGTTATAAACCAGTTGTAAAGTTAGCTCCAACTGAAAAGTATGTGGGAAGTAGGCTATTTCAATTATTTTTAAACATAGACAAAAATGACCTCTTTTGGCAGGGCTCAGTGGCTCACGCCTATAATCCCAGCACTTTGGGAGGTCAAGGTGGGCAGATCACGAGGTCAGGCGTTTGAGACCAGCCTGACCAACATGGTGAAACACTGTCTCTACTGAAAATACAAAAATTAGTTGGGTGTGGTGGTGGGCACCTGTACTCCCAGCTACTCAAGAGGCTGAGGAAGGAGAATTGCTTCAACCTGGGAGGCAGAGTTTGCAGTGAGCTGAGATTGCACCACTTCACTCCAGCCTGGGTGACAGAAAAAAAAATATATATATACAAATACCACTTTCTCACATGGTGCTTATCCTTGTCCAGTTTCTTTCATTTGTGTTATTTCCGAAAGATTGTTCTTTTGAAATTACTAGGAGATTGTCTGACATCTAGTGGGCATTCACTAAATGCTTGTTAAATTACGTTGTGAAAACAGAAGAGAAGGAAAGGTGGGCAATGGCATCTGAGAGTGTAACGACAGTTAAAATGCTCGACACTATAGCTCAGATAGGAAGAAGGGGCTGGTATCTGAGAAGCCTACTGAGGCATTATCTAAGAGGAGAAATCTTCGAAATTTTTCAAACTAAGAGGAGATTCACAATAAGGCACAGTAATCTAAATATTCACATACATTCTAAGAACAGCATAATTTTATAAAAAATCTAGTTAGGATTACATTGGTAAATATTTCATTATAATTTGTACCATACCCATATAAGTTAATTACAATATAAAAGATAAATTGTGAAGTTTTAGTCTGACTAGAATACATTTCGTATTTCATGGAAAATGATGGAATTAACAATCTTTTGTTTATCTAGAGGCTGAAAATCAAGAATACTCACATTATAAAAGGAATCAGTTAAAAAAATAGGTGAATAAAGAAATAAACATTTCACTTGGAACATATTAGGTCAGGTGTAACTAGATCATGAAAGGCTTTAACTTAAAATATGCTGCATACTATTTGAAATAGAAAACTCTCGTGTTTTTAAAAAATATTTTCTATGGTTCCTTAAAACTGATAGTTATAACTTAACACATCTGTGAAGTTTTGTTATTTGCTGTGGCATTTTTAAGGAAAGGTCGTGAGCACTCTATTTCTCTTTTTTGAATTTTACAAGCCAATATTACTCAAATTAAAGTTCTTTATAAAAAATAACTCTATGTAGTATACTCAATACGTCTTCATTGCTCAAACTCACTATCCATCCATTCATTTTTGGCCTGAAACCAGATACAGGCACAAACATGATAAGAAGGTGGCTCTCACTGATAGGAGAGACCTCGTGTTCAGCCGTTGGTGTGGTGCCGCTGCGTAAGCTGCCAAGTACCATTTCACTGGACACCTATTTGCTCCTGAGAGAATCTGACCTAGTTGTGATATGGCCCAGTGCCATAAAGGCAGATGGAATTTCAGAGCCTTAAAATCAAACATACAAATCAGCTTTCATGTGGCATTGACCTCCCTTCAAAGTAATACCGAAATTCACGTAAATCACTTTGAACAGAAGATACCCTTTTAAAGTTGTCATTAACTGAATTTCAGTCATTAGAATTAGTATCAATTTTGGGGTTACATATTTTAAATACTAACCCAATGTTATATGGCAATCTCAAAATGATATTAAGGAGTCACCTAGTTTTCCTGGATTCAAGAAATAAAATGAAGAAGCAGAGAGTTTAGATGCCAAGGAAAGGAAAATTTGAAAAGTCTAATTTGTTTGCCTTTTTTTAATGTAAGAAGAGAAATAAAACGTTTAAGATCAACTTAGCAATATAATCAATACTGATTCTTTGTCTTCCTCTTTGTTGTTTACTTTTAGACTCGGTTCAAGTTACTGCAGAATCAGCATGGATGTGTATCGATGGCATTTTTTCCTAGCACATCTAAACACTAAGTATTTTGTGTGTTTTGAGTCAAAATAGAGACCAACCAAAGAGGAAAAGATTTGAATGCAGCCAGGCACAGAAACATGTTCCAAAGTCCACTGTATTTTACTGGACAGTACTTGAAAAAAAAGGTCACCTCATTGTTTGATCCTTAATCTAGACCTTTAAAATAATTGCTAAATAAGTTATAATATTTTATACTCTTGTCCAACCACATGCATATTCATTATTCAAACGAAGAGACTATTTTTTATTTATAGCACTAACGTGTTGGTTGGTGCTAAAAACCAGGCATTTTGCTAGCTGCAGAGTACACAAGGCTAGGTGAGATGGTTCCCCATCTCAAGAAGTTTGCTGAGGAGTGTTTCGGCATTAGTAAAGTTGTGTCTTACAGAAGCACAGGGGCAGTGGGTCAGTGACCTTGGAAACTCACCAAGGCTTCACAAAGAAGACAGTGGACTATCTAAAACTTTGAAGGGTGAGCTGGGTGTTCAAAGTGGGTAAATGTGGGATATTTCAGGCGGCAGGGGTGATACTCTTAAAGGAAGGAAGGAACAGTGAGGATTTCTTTTTTCATCGAAGATTTTCATCTAGGGAAATAGCATGTTTATTTACAATGCTATTTAGCCCTTAGTGTCCTCTAGGGCTAAAACAAAACTGATTCAAAAACAGGACGATTTCTTCATCCTCTACCACCACTCCTTTTCAAAATCTTTGTACCAGTCACTTAGTCATTTAAATTAAACCACAACAAACAACTTTCTTCTTTCTTCTTTCTCATTTTCCATATGTAGACATTTTTTTCACCTGGGTTCTCTCTTCTCTATATCTGCCTCCCCTAGAAAGCTGAGTTCTCTCTTCTCCATATCTGCCTCCCGTAGGAAGCTGGGTTCTCTCTTCTCCATATCTGCCTCCCGTAGGAAGTGGCACAGCCCAAGGGTGACATATTCTGAGCATGAAGTCAGATATCCAGGTGCTTGGATGACAACTCTACCTTCCACTGTCTTTTGCACATTTGACATATTATCAGTTAATCCTACCAAATCTTATTTTTTAGGTCCTATTGTGATGGTTAATTTATTTTATTTGTCAACTTGGCTGGGCTATGGTGCCCAGTTTTTTAGTCAAACACCAGATGTTGCCATGAAGGAGGTTTTTGTTTGTTTGTTTGTTTGTTTGTTGATGTGATTAACAGTCATGATCAGTAGACTTTGAATAAAGCAGATTATCCTTCATAAGGAGAAGCCCAATAAATTGAAGGCCTTAGGAGAAAAACTGAAGCTTCCTGGAGAAAGAATTCTGCATCAAGATAGTAACAAAGAAATCCTGCCTGAGTTTCCAACCTGCTGCCTGCCTTGAAGATTTCTGACCTGCCAGCCACCATAATCATATGAGACAAATAATTCCTTAAAATTATTTCTCTCCCTCTGTACACACACACACACACACACACACACACACACACGTACAGTCGACCCTCCAATATTGTAGGCTTCATTATCTTCTGCCTTTGCCACCCCTGAGACAGTGAAACCAACCACCCCATTTTTCTCCTTCTCAATCTCAATGCTCAATGTAAACATGAGGAGGATGAAGAACTTCACGATGATCCACTTATACTAAATGAATAGTAGATGTATTTTCACTTTCTGATTATTTTTTTAATAACACTTTATTTCCTCTAGCTTACTTTATTTTAAGAATAAAGTATATAATACATATAACATATAAAATATGTGTTAATTGACTATCTTATTGGTAAGCCTCCTAGTCAACAGTAGGCATTTATTAGTTACATCTTTGGGGCATCAAGAGTTATATGCAGATTTTTGATTGTGCAGGGTAATAGTGCCCCTATAACTTTTGTATTGTTCAAGAGTCCACAGCAAACTAACACAGGAACAGAAAACCAAGCACCACATGTTCTCACTCATAAGTAGGAGTTGAACAATGAGAACACATGGACACAGGGAGGGGAACATCACACACCGGGGCCTGTCAGGGGGTGGGAGGCAAGGGGAGGGAGAGACATTAAGACAAATTTCTAATGCAACCTAGATGATGGGTTAATAGGTGCAGCAAACCACCATGTCACATGTATACCTATGTAACAAACCTGCACGTTCTACATGTATCCCAGAACTTAAAGTTAAAAAAAAAAAAAGTCAACTGTGTATTTGAGAGAAAGAAAAAGAGAGATAAAGGTAGAGAGAGAAAGAGAGATATTTATTTCATATATAAAACAAGATGTATAACATATAATATATAATTATATAGAGATAGAATATGTTTAATAAATACAATATGATTATTTCTCTTGAGAACCCTGTATACAAATTTAACTTATGGGGCTATTTTTAGTATTACATTAAAACAATTTATGTAAAGCACTTCTCATGATACAAGCCACAAAATAAGTTTAGATAATGTTTCTGTTTTTATTATCAAAGTATCATTCTGCTACGTTTGTTCTTTGGACTATACAGTTGTAACATCTTACTGAAAATGTCTCCGGATTACAGTGTGTTCCCCTCTCAATTTGTTCTCTGTACAGCTGCTGGGATGACCTTTCTATGGGATAAAGCCCCAATAATAATAATAATAATAATAATATCAGAAGTGATTGCTACAATTTGGGTAGATTTCAGCAGTCTTTTTAACACATAAATTTTGTTGTTTCATTTAAACCTATAAACCTCATACAAGGTATACTGTACATATTTATCTCAATGTTTAAAATATGAAAACCAAAACCTTGTAGCTGTCAAATAATTTGTGCAAGGTCAAACCATTGCTACAGTGTTGAAGCAGGTTTTAAACCAAGTTCTGCCTCTCTCTATTGCCCACACTTCAACCATACTTCAATGCTACTCTTTCCAATTTAACATTTTAAAAATATTCTCTAGCTAGCCTACCTGCCCCATACCTTTCAACCTTTTTTTTTTCCTCCTCTAATAATATTTTTCCCACTTTGCTTGAATAAGACACTCCCGTTCAGATCTCTGTCTTTTGTGCCTCATCCTTCTTCCCATAATATTCTCTCTCCTACCTGGTGTACCTGGCAAATTGTTTCAAACACTGTCGGATTCTGCTTAAAAGCAACCTTCTTTGGGAAAGGTCGTCTGACAACCAATCCACCTGAAGAGGAAGTATATCATCTTCCTCTGCCTTACTGAAGTAACACATACACTCATCTATTACAGCATTTATTATACTCTACTTTAGCTATTTTTGCCTCCTTCAGAATTTGTATTAAATAAAGTCAAACCAGAACATGTCCTATTTATCTTTCTCTTAAATTATCTGGCTGAATATCTAACACATAAGGGATATTATATACATATATATGTATGTTTATTAAAAAAGTGTTTGAGAAAAATAGAGTAAAATTTTAAAAATTTGCTTTTAAAATGCCAGCAATATAATGATTAAATTAAAAATTATTATATTTTTATAATAGAGACTAAAACTGTTGATAATAAGAACTAGGTGAAGCAATGTGATTTAAAATATATCTTGATTACATTAATTGTAGCTCTGAAGGGCTTTATATTTTTCTGAATTTACAGATTTTTTTAAATAAAAAACATTTTATGACTTAAATTTAATAGACATTCTAGAAACCTTCTAATCCACTGGGTAATTATACATATTTCTGCTTACCTCTCTGACCCGAGAATGAAAACGAAAGAAAAATGAAAAGTTTTAACTTCAGGCAGAAACAAGCATCTTGCTAGTTACCCATGACTCAATTACATAAGCATGAAATTCTGATACTAATGAACTGCTATATATATTCCTAACAATACTAAAAAAAAGAAAATGGACTGTGTGCAAACAGAAGCACTCTACAGAAGTTATGAAAGAAAGGATAAAATATAAGTCGTTGCTGAGCAGAATATCAGCATGTAAAGTTGGACAACTTTGGTTATTTATCTAGACGTTACACATTAAAATGCTTTTACCTGTGAAAGACACAGGAATTTTTCAGCATCAGTGTGCATCCTGATTTGAGACTTGCAGGAAAATAAATTGCTAATTTCCTTCAAGCTCAAATTGATTAGTGAAACCGTAAATGCGTGGAACAACTAATAATAAAGGAAAGATCCACGGCATATTGGCAGGTATTTTTTTAAGTGTTAATGAAAAAATTTGAGGATTGGCCTACGATTATTTCCTTTAATATTTCTGCACTTATAGGTTTACTTTTGTTCTTGTACCTCTGTTTTCTAATCTATAAAATGAGGATCAGAATAATTCTTTCCACACTCATAGAGCTGACATGAATGCCAAATACATTAATCCTTATGAAAGTGCTTTGAAAGTGGTAACATGCCACAATGATATTGTTAATTTTATTAACATTGCTGTTCATACTATATTTTACAAAAAGGGAAATTACGCCAGAGTATTGTAAATGAAATATTAACAACGAACACATTTTTAAAAAGCATTTGTTGGATGTACCAGAAAATGTGTCTTTTAACTTGGACTTAGACATACTTCCTAATATGCTAGAATTTTAGAACAATATTATGAAAAGTAAGCTCAGAGGAGATAACTTTTTTTTGGGAGGAGAATGAGTCATATATTCCTCAGCTTGTTTGACTTAATGCAAGCATCACTAAATGAATGACTCTGCAGAAGGCTGAGGCTGAGGTAATAAATGTTAAAAGATTCCTGAAAAGATGAGATTCAGAGAGAGAATACAAGCCACTCCCATTGGAGAAAGGCAAGGTCTGAATTCAAGCCATTTTACTAATTTCAGAGTCAAGATGGGATTGAGTTTGATGTCTCAGTTGATTATTGAATACAGCTGGAGAACAAAGACATAGAGAAACAGACTTTCCTGATCTTTCAATGCAGGTTCTTAGAGAAGAGGCCTGTTTATTGAAAGTGAAGAAATAATTGATAAAATAATGCCTTCAAGTAATCTTCTGCCCGTTTTCAAAGACTTGTTCTTTGGGTAAGTTACTCTTAAAAAGCATCCAGGGGAAGGGGGTGGTTAGTGGAGGGATAGCAGTGGGTGGGGAGACTAGAGAGGAATAACATTGGGAGAAATACCTAATGTAGATGATGGGGGGATGGATGCAGCAAACCACCATGGCACATGTATACCTATCTAACAAACCTGCACATTCTGCACATGTACCCCAGAACTTGAAGCATAATAAATGTATACATACATATATATAGCAGTCCAGTCACACTTTTGGGTTGCATGTGGGTTGTGATGTATTAGTTGGCAATGGCTCCTTCTATACCATTATATTACTGTCATTGTGCAACCTACCACAAGCATCTGGTAAAAGGAAGACTTGATCTTCAGCTGGATGTTTTGAAGAAGCAGAACGTCAGTAGTATTAGGACCAGAGCAGATCTGATACTCAGAATGTTTAGAGTCCTATTTCTGACACCAAAACCAGAAGTCTTACCACTGGTGTCATTTCCTCAAGGTTATTGTATAAGAAGCAGTGGTATCATTCTTAATGAGCTTATTCACGTACACTTGTAACTCATCAGAAATGAGATTCTTTTTATTAGTATAAATAATTGTGTAAGTAAAGCACAACTTAGTAAAATGAGAACAAAATTAGAATGTTTAAACTGGGATCTTTAGCTGCGTCACGGTGTCTGTTGTTTCCTACTGTTTCATTCAGCAACTTGGGGAATGTATCATGACAATATGAAGGAAAGATATATGTTAACAATATATTCATTGTGGCAATATTTTAAAATAATTAGAAATAGCAATAATGTCTGGGGAAGGAAAATATTTACTAGTGTGTAGAGAATCCCTCAAATGGAATACTATGCCACCATTAAATAATGTTATGGAAAAATTGCATGAAAAGGATAACATGAAAAATCATATATAATTTATAGGTATGCAATATGTAATATATAATACACACACACAGCCCTCTGTTTTTATGGGCTCCACATATATGGATTTAAACAACCATAGATCAAAAATATTTTTAAAAAGCAACCGTACTACACATGTACAGACTTTTTGCTTGTCACTATTTCCTAAACAATATAATATGGCAAGTATTTACATAAGATTTACATTGTATTATGTACCATAAGTAATCTAGAGATGATTTACAGAACACAAGAGGATGCATGTAGGTTATATGCAAATTATATGCCATTTTATATCAGACATGTGAGCATCCACAGATTTTTATATCCGTGGGAAATCCTGGAATCAATCCCCCACTGAGATAAGAGGCAAGTATAGACACACACACTGATTAAAACTATGTGCAACTATAAACTATCAAACTGTTGTCTGCAGTTATTTCAGAAAGTGCAATTTTATCATTATGTTTTAACAAAAATTTTCTCTGCTGTCAAAATCTTTAAAATAAGTTCTAGTACTTACGTAAAAAGAAAAAAGTTATTCTGAAAAGTAGTCAGGTGAAGAGAGACACTACATGAATATGACATTCATCAAAAAGGAAGCAAGTTTCACTTGATGTTTAGTAAAGAACTGCCTTAGAACATAAATGTCCGAAGACTCTGTGTTGCTTCCCCGATTGGATACTCACTATGTTAAACACTGACACATTGAAAGGAATCTATCAATATTTTAAAATAATTACTGAGGAAGAATAAGCACTCAAGCAAAATAAACTAGTGGAAAGAAGAGGAAAAAAAATCAAAATTATTGACATTGTTTTAAAATAGAATTACTGAACTAATGAGTTGAATGGTTTTATTTTCCATTTCATTTTTGACTTGTCTAAAGCAGTATTTCTTTTCTGTGTAGGTGTAGGTACTTAAAGATATTTTTAAAATTCTCAAGGTTAATAACAATGTGTCTCAAAATCAAATTGAAGCAGCAGAAGGTAAAAGACATTCTAACATCTTGTAAATTCATAACACATAGATAGTATAATTAGTTATTTTACCAATGAATAAATCAATCAACCTAAAATTCAATATTTATTAATGTTAAAACACTATCTATATTCAACTCTCTTGATGAGAATCAAGAAAGCAAAGAGCAGAACAACATAATGACCAATTAACTATTAACAGAGAAAACCAGACAAGCACGCTAAGGATAACAATACTAGCAAGTGGAATTTATTGAATATGATAAATTGCTCTTTGAGGACAAAAATCTACTTGTGCCAAATGTGAAAATAAATGAAATACCATAAATTCTCCATCAAAGAATATTAAGCAAATATATTAATGTTTCTAATTGTACCATTTTTTAAAAAGTAAGCAGAATGTTTTTACAAAATATTGGCCATGGGGAGAGAAATATTAAGCAAGAGAAAGTTTCAATTAGTCTTGAGCTGCTTGAGAGGTCCTAATTGGGACAGTGCGTTTGTTTTACTTTAGGTCTGTACTCTTAGGTGATGAGAATTACTGTTTGAGATATTGTGCACAGCGCCAATTCCAATATACGAAGAGCAGAGTGGCTGTAAATTGTAGGAAATCTATTCTGGGGCACCATGGGGAAGAGTTACAATAAAGCTGATGAAGATTAAACAGACCATATATTTTGGTTGAGGCTACAAATCGATATTGAGATCAAGCCAATAGAAATGGGTAATGTCTCCATCTGGAAAAAAAACAGCTAGTTTTGGATCATTGTAAAAGATAAAATCTTTTTGAAAAGCAGTAAAGCCTGTGAGATCTTATTTTCTGTTGCATTATAGTATCTGGCATATGTATTATTCAGTGTATATTCTTTAATGTTTATCTACCTGTGGCTGTTTTCTATTTCTTTAGGAAAAATAAAAGCTCTTTGAAAAAAAACTTGAGCATAGTATTCTCTTTGTTTCCAACTTCTGCACCATTAACTTGCATATAATAATCACAAAATATTTCTATGGTGATAAATGGTGTTTATGGATAAATATGATTAGTGAGTTGAATGAAAGGTCAACAGTGCAGAGAAAACCTCCTCAGATATTCTGCCAATGGACAGGAAACAAGAGCACTGCTAGAAAGAAGCTTGCTATGAAGAAGATATGAATGACTGTTAAGTGTGAATTGGCATATGCAATGCGAAAGAGGGATTAGCTTTCCTGGGCCTATTTGATGTCATATTTTTGTTCGGGACGTCTCTTCTACTTCTGATTACTCTTTCTTAGTTGATCCTCAAATGTGTTGGTGTATGTTTGTTTTTGGAAGGCAATTCTCCATGATATTTTTATATATCTTGTGATAGCTTTTGTATAGCAAAAAGCCTTACAAGAGAGATATAGAGGTTCTCTTTGGGGCAGAAGGCAGACATGTTTTCTGATGAGTATCACAAAGATATTTCTCCTTCTAGGGCAATGTTTGGTCAGTTTGCCAGGAGCCTCATCACAAAACGTAGTTTTCCTAAGCTTGGAACTTCTCAGCTGTTGCACAGTTTTTCTGAGTGCAGTCCACCTGGATGCACTTTCCCATCGCTCCAGTGGGGCTTGTGGGAACAGGAAGAAGCCCATGTACATATAAAATCATGCTGCCTACTGTTCTGTGACTAATAAAATTCTTTATCTCTGACCCAGGAGTCTCACGGCCTCTGTCACAATCTGAGAAACTATGGTAGACTAATTTCAAAGTTCTGTAAATTTGTAGTGCTAAATTCTTGTTATGATTATTTATTTGGAGGGATGGCAAAAGAAGAGCACGTATATACTCACAGCTGAAAATCCATGGATAAAATGCAGAAGTAACAGTCTTTTGAATGAGACCAGAAAAATAAGTTTATTTAAAATATTTCAAAACTTTCCTGTTTGAGTAAGAAAGGCCCTTATTTTTAATAAGTAGTTATTTTGGATAAATAAGGTAATAAGGATTAAATTTCCACTTTTGATGGGACAGCAGTTGTCAAAGGCCAGGGATAAATGGACCACTACATTTGTAATAAGCTGGGGAGTGTCCTTTACTATAAGAAAACTAAGAAGAGATTAAGCTCTGGTAGTTTTAAGGGATTGCTGCACATCCTGCTGGTTCAGGTAACATTACAATTGAATTTCCACCTTTATTTTCTTGCTCATTTTGAGTAAACAACTGGGGAAGCATTCTCGGTGTTGGTTCAAACACTGCTGAGTATTGGTCATTAGTATCTCCTCTTTCTCCAGCCACATTCATCATAAAGATAAATACCCAGTTGTGAAAGCATTCTGCCTTGTAGAAGAGAACAGCTATTTGATGAAGTCAGCTGCAATACTTTAGGCACTGCACACAATAAAATTCTCTACTCCATAATTTATATTTTTAGGCTATGGTATTAAGTGATAATCCTTATTGGCACATTTGGGGCTAGGGGATATTCCTCATGCCTCATATTTCTCAAGATTATTCAGTGGCCAACAATGTGTTGTATATTACTTCTCATTATTTTTGTGTCTCGTTGCCCAGCTTGGTTCTGATTTACGTATTAAAAAATATTGGAGACATTTTAAACTGACACATGCATAATTTAAAGAAAATAAATCCTGTTGAAATTCTACATTCACAGCAGTTTATGACGAGCTTATTATTATTTTTATTTTTGAGACGGAGTCTCGATCTGTTGCCCAGGTTGGAGTGCAGAGGCACCATCTTGGCTCACTGCAATCTCCACCTCCAGGATTCAAGCAATTCTCCTGCCTCAACCTCTGGAGTAGCTGGGATTACAGGTGCCCGCCACCAGGCCCGGCTAATTTTTGTATTTTTAGTGGAGACAGGGTTTCACCATGTTGGCCAAGCTGGGTCTGGAACTCCTAACCCCAGGTCATCCACCCACTTCAGCCAAGCTTATGTTTTGTTGTATATTATAGTCAGTAGGACTGACTTTTATGTATCACAGTGTTTTTTCCACCCTGTGTTTCTACTCTATCTGTAATATGATTCATACTAAATCAACCTCGTAATACTATAAATATATTTCTTTATGATCATGATTCTTGTTATTATCTCTCCCAATTAAATAATCAAATGATTGCCCTCTAATTTATCTTTACACATTCATCTTACCTCAGTCCGTGATCAAGGAAGTCATCTAATTGCCTAAACACAAACACACGAGGCCGTCACCAACTCATTTTTCTACAGTGAATCTAAGTGAGGATTCTGTGACAGAATTTTCAATTTTTAAAAACTCGTCTTAAGTATTTAAATTTGTTTCTCAATCTTAAATATATTCCTTTCCTCTTCAACCAAAATGAGGTAAATGTCAGCCTTTGAATTTGATTTAAATTTATACCAAGCTCTTTCATCTCAAATGCACACATCACATCTCTGACTGCTTATCACTGAGATGACTGAAAGCAATTGCTTTAAGTGCCTAACTCAATATATCCACATTCATCTGTAGAACTTCGGCACCACACTCATATATATCACCATGTTCCATGCTCCTGTGATTATCTCTATGGAGAATATAAGTCTCACAAGACACGAGCTTGGCATTTGCCTTGAAGCACTATGTTAACCTAACCCCGCTGCCTTTCCCTCACAAGAGTGGATGAAAAACTTACAGTCAAGTGTCAAAAATTGAAGACTTGGGAAGAAAACAGTAATGAAATATTGAGCATTTGCTATACAAATGGAAGCTAATATGCACTTCTGAAGAAAAGATGTTTGAGCAGAGGTCTTTTTCCTTAAGTATTAAAATGATTTTCCTTGTTCACTAATCACCTTTTCTGTTCTTCAGTCATTGCTGATCCAATATCATTTGTACATTTGATTTTATCTGTGAAAAGATAAAAAGAGGAGCATGAACAAAAGAAATAATAAAAAATTCTCTTAGAATAATGAATAGATTTCAATATGCAAAATCTAAATATATTTTGAATTAATATTGTCACAGCAATCTGGCAGTATGTTTCCCTAAGAAAACCATATCAAACTTAAACTTTTGAAAATTTTCCCTACAAACAAACATTTTCACAGAAATATTTACTGGTCTGTGATAGAATTAAAAATTTTTATTTAAATTATAAATAAGCAAAACAGATTATTTAAAAAATTTATTTTTGTTTTTCTCAACACATTCTCATACTCTGCTTTAAAAATATTGCACAATAGTCTAAAAATTATAAAAATATTATGCTTAAAGAATGTATTATTTGTGATATTAATTAGAGATAGATTAGCTTAATATTCATTACAACAAACCAAATACTAATTAGTATAAAGCTGGAGAGTTTACTTTTATAATTTTCCTATCTTAAAATGATTTTTATATGACTAAATTCAGTGTAGACATATATCACTAAATCTTTCTGTTAATTAGTTCCAAGTAAGGTGGCATTTACTGTTTTGTCACATGTTGAAATATTTGCAAACATGATCTATCATTAAACTTTGGAACTATATCCTGACACAAACATCTTTGTTAAATATGCCAATATTGATTTCTTAAGTAATATTTTAATTGCTATGGGACTTAATAGTACTTTAATAATATAAATCATGTTATGTTATTGCTCCATACAATTTTGATGGAAATTTTGTGTAACCCTAGCTATAAAAGTTATTAGTTTAATATAACTTAGAACTTATGCCATTTAATGAATTAGTGCTTTGATTAGCTGTTTATTGATGATGTATTCAAATTATACCTGGTTCTCTTATCTGTTTTTAGTAAAAACCTCAATATAGTGTAATTAATGGGTGTTCCTGCTAAAGCTTTAATTGCATAATTTGCAGCAATGATATAATGGATCTCATGCTACATTTCTACCAATAAACCTTTAGATATTATAAAAATGATATTGTCATCTTATATAAAGAAATCATATTTAAAATTATTGTTTTCTTTTTGTCATATAAAATAGGCCTTCATTTCCCCCTACAATGATAAATAGGTCAATTCAACAGATATATTGATATTAAATCTATAAATACATAGTAACAATTTATCAAAATATAAATGACTAATTGACATGATTCAATGGAAAATAACTTGCTCTATAATAGCAGGAGGCTTTAGTTCCCATTAACTAATACATCAAGCCAACAAAAATATCAGTAATGATATTGATTATTTGCACAACACAAAATCTTTGAGCTACAGTTCAGATATAAAACACTCTGCCCAACAATGACATAATGCACATATTTATGTGAAACTAAAATATTTAGCAAAATTGATCATATGATAGGTTATTGTAAATTATTAGTTGAGATTCAATATATTTTAAAGATGTAAAGTCACATAGAAGATGTTCTCTAATCACTGTGGATCTAAGTTAAATTATTTTTCTGTAAAATACAGTAAATGACAGTTCTAAATGATTGTTCAATAAAAGAAAAAATCACAAAAGAAAGTAGAAAATAATTTGAACTTCATTATCTCAAATATATGTCATGTCAAAATTTGGAGTGTACTTAAGTGACACGATATGGTTTGGCTGTGTCCCCACCCGAATCTCATATTCAGCTGCAGCTTCCACAGTTCCTACATGTTGTGGGAGGACAGCAGGGGAGGTAATTGAATCATGGGGGTGGGTCTTGCCTGTGTTATTCTCATGGTAGTGAGTAAGTCTCACTGACTCTCACAGTTTTATAGAGGGGAGTCACTCCCAGAGGTTTTCCTTATATATTTCCCTGCACAAGCTCTCTTGTCTTGTCTGCTGCCACGTGACACGTGAGATGAGCCTTTCACCTTCTGCCATGATTGTAAGGTCTCCTCAGCCACGCAGAATTGTGAGTCCATTAAACCTCTTTTTTTTTAATAAATTGCCCAGTCTTGGGAATGTCTTTTTCAGCAGCATGTAAACAGACTACACTGCAGCCTTCTGCAGTTTATTGTTCCTTTCTTTTATACATACAATCAGTTTAAGCAAGCAAACTGTAAACCCTTCCTCTATTGCTGCTTCTCCCAACATTTTCTAAAGTAAACGCTCCTAGAATAGGGAAGGGCAAGACCTCTGTGGTTAGGCCATCTGGATTCTGTCAGGGCTGGAGGCTAGGGGCGTAGAAGTGGGAAAAGCCTATCTACAGTTTAGTCAGGCTGAGGGGAAATTTAAGATGTCTTGGTCACCTCCCGGCCAACCCTATACTTTTTTCTGCACTCCTCTGCATGGCTCTATTGTCGGTTCGAATCCAGAGAGGGTACCAACGAACACCACAAGGTGGCACGGAGCAACACACTGCTTTAATGAGCCCCTGCGTGCAGTCAGGCTGAGACCTAAAATGGCGTCAGCCTCAAGTGCAGACAGGGCAGGGGTTTTATAGTCTCCTGTAAACAGAGAGAGTCCTAGTCTGACGTAACTGCCACATGGTACCCGGACTGCCTCTGTCTGGATCTTCAGGGCATAAGTGTCTTCTGGCCAGCTCTCTTCCGGCTTTTGCTATTTTGCTGACGCACGCTGTTGGCGCAAGTGGCCTTGTGCCTTGGGACGGGTCCTGAGAAGGGAGGAGTTATTCATCTCCACAAGCTTTCAGGCTTCGGGGAGAATCTTTCACCCTCCACCAATGAGTCTTTTGCATGTCACATTCCTTCTTGTAGTCCTCTTGTCAGTGGACTGAGATCAACATAACACATTATTACATGGATCTACCTCATGAAACTAAGTAGCTCATTCACAATAATGTTGGGTATGTAGTTCATGAGACTATCAGAGAGCTTGCTGGTACCTAAATACCTTATCTGAGTTTAAACTTGCTTCAGCTTCTGTGACGTGATGAACACAGGGCACTGGACTTTAGTTCCCATTGATTCTTTTATCCTGGAGTCCTTGGTTAGAGCATGAATCAGTAGTTGTGGGTATTACTATTATTTCCAGTGCCTTTACTCCACGTTACCATCTTGTTAATTATCTTGTTAATTGCAGTGGTCTTTTTGTCTTCCAGCTGGATTCTTATCTTTTGAACGGAAATGCACACACACTCACGCTTGTGCGCACACACACACAGACACTGACTCCAACTGATTTGCTGTCTGCAGCACATGAAGAAACTTAAGTTCACTTAAAAACTTAAAACATCCTCTTGTAAAAGTGTCACAGTATATATGCCCTTATAATTCCTTTAGAATTTAAACAAAGGCAATTCTAAATACGAATACTGTATTTACTACAAAATGCAATGTTATACATAGCTGAATATGTACTTTGTTGATTACATGTTATCATGTGAGTAATATAGGCATGAATAATTCTAACTTCTCTCAATATTTTCACAGATTTCATTTTTAAGCTTTTCATTTAAGCTGCCATGATATTAGTGAGGACTTATGATAACTACTAAAACCATTAATCAATCATTGGTATACTTTCAATTATTTGAATATATTGGGCATTAATCTTTTCAGGTCTCATTTTAATATTGTCCATTATTAAACCTGCAGAAGTCTCCCACACCAACCCACACACACGAGCAGAGCCATTTCTATTGTACTTTCTTTTCCCTGTCAATGTATTATGCAGTGTTAAGGGAAACTTGAAGGAAATTGATATTATTTGACGTCCACAATATGCCTATAACTGGGTTACGAATTGCATATAAGTCATCTTATTTAATCCCCTCAATATACTGTGTGGTTGGGAACACCATCCATATTTGTAAGAAGATGAAAACTAAATCCAAGAGAAGATAAATTACTTACTCAGGTTCTCAATTAGAAAACTGTAGAGTCAGGAATAAAGTGCAGGCCTGTCTGACTCCAAAGGCCATGCCTTTTCCCTCTATGACTTATCCCCTTTCCCATTATACTATTAAAGTCATCCACCAATGAATGCACATGAACTTAGCAATATATATTACAGTGACATGTTTATATATTTTATTAGCATTAAAGCAAGCTAATGGTTATTGCCATATTACTCAGATATATGTTGCACAGTCTTAATGGTTATTGCAATATTAATAAGATATGTAGAGAATTTCTGTGGTGGTGATTGCCATTTTAAGAAGATATATGAAGAAGTTTATAGGCTACAAAAATAATAAATATGCTAAAAGAAAACACTGTCATGAAGCATATTCTAAGAACTGCACTGCATGAATGGTTATGGATTATGAAAGTAATTTTACTGGAAAGTTTTCATATCTGTTAAATTTAAAGTTAAAAGGACACAGAGAAGACATGCTTAAATGGTGTTCCTGTCTTTACGTTCTTGCTTCAGTCCATCTGCTAGAATACTCTCTCCTAATATATAGCTTTGATTGTGTTAAATTCTTTTGCTAGGTTTCATTAATTTAGTACGGACAGGAGAATAAAGTCCATTTCTCTGAGCTGATATAATAAGCGATTCATGACCTGACTCTCATCAAACTTGCTGCTTTCTATCCCTGAATGTTTCCTTTTTTGAGTAAATCTGATCTACTCACTTGCATAAACCCTGGATATGTATTATGCCTTCTCCTGAGCCACCGGTGTCTGCCTGTACCTAATAAATGTCCTAATAGCTGCCTTTACTTTGTTCAAATTATACAACTTAACATCTTCTTTCTATCTTATCTCATTAATAAATATATGTTGGATATATTTATAAGTACCATGTGAAGTGGCATTTTTTGGCACACATTTCAATTATGTATTGCTGATATACAAGAACACGTGGATTCTCTTACATACAGAAAGTTTTGGCTATGTTTTATAGTGTGCATATCATATCCAACATGCTGATAATGTAGTACATGAAGAAGTCAGCCATGGTTAGTGTTTATTCTTTCTAGGTCTTAGGTATCTTATCTGAGTGTATATGTAGGCATGCTTGTGAGCAAATGTTGGCACAGAGCAAGGGGCATCTGATGGCATTGCAAGGATGTCCAGTTACTTGAAATAGAAAACTCATAGAGGGCAACTGCATGTTGTTGCTGATTCTCTGTCTCAAAAAAAAAAAAAGAAGGGGAAATTTTACAAGAGTTCACCATTAACTCTGTTTTAAGATTTGGTGGATTCTCTTTACTAAGTTAATAAACTGTGCTTTGAATCACAGTTAATAAGATATTTCAATATAAATCACAATTTGAATATTTTAATAGCTTCTCTGGATATATTGACATAATCATGTTGTTTTTTTCTGGTGATCCTTAATACGGTAATTGATACTATGGATGTTTTAGTGTTGAAGTATTCTTGGATTTATGAAATAAACAGAACCACACTATGATATTTAGACTATTGATAAGTTACTTAAAATCTTTGCATCAATATGGAAGAATGAATTGAAATCATTTTTCATTCTCATTACAGCTCATCTAGTTTATCGATAGAAACATGATGCTCTGTATGACTAATAATGCTTTCTGCTGTGAAGTCCTTTTTTCTACTAATATTATAACAATGACAATTTTCATTGTCTTTGAATTTGCCTTGCATAATACTGTTTTTATAAGGCTCCTACCTTGTATATTGCAATTTAGACCTTTTTATTGATGCCAATTTTCGATATATTTGGGTTCATTTCCACCGTCATAATTTGTGTGTTTCCTGACCCAGTTTTTTTATGTTTTTATTTTTTCTGATATTTTTGGACTGTAGAAAGTTCTTTACGTTTCTATACAACCCCACACTGGCTTAAAATATATGCATTTTTATTATTTTCTCTTTGATATTGTATGATGCATCTTAGACAAATTTTAACAATAATATGTATAATCCAAAAATCACGTGCTCCTGGTTAACACAAATCTGGATGTTAAATAACTGCTGACCACCTTCTTTCCTCAGCAGTTCCTAAGATATTGCATTAAGGTTTCAATAACTTTTTCTACATATCGATATGCCAGGATCTAGCTGCTTTTAAAAACATCTCATTATATTTAATTACTAGTTTCATTAAGATATGCCGACATGGGGATTTATCCTATTTAAGACTTGTTCTATTGGAATCTGAGATAATTTTTTTCATCAAATTATTTCTTTGCCCATTCACTACTCTTTCTATTCCCTTCCTCAGTAATTACAATTAAACATACTAGAGCATCTTTTGGTTTATTATACTATCTTTTATGTTTTTCCTTCTGTCTGTATTGTGAAATGTGGCAAAGCTTCAGGTCTCTTTGTCAGCTGTATTGAATCTACTGATTAAATTTGATAAGCGTCTAAGTTTCATATTGAGTACACTCTTAGAGATTCCCATCTAAATAATTTTAAAATGATCTCATCTATTTTGGATTCTTTAATGTTTGACTCTACTATATGTTTAATTCATTTATTTATTTTTAAATTAATTAAAAGTCTTTATTCAAAAGTCCATACAATAGCTCTATAATCTGTCAATCTTGGGTGGTGTAATTCTGTTAGTTATTATATTTACAAATATATAATTCACAATATATTTTTCTCTTTGGCCTAGGTATTTAATATAACATTAACATTTTTGAGTATTAAAAAACAACTTTTTCATTATTAAATATGTAGCAAATGATTTATTCCAATATCTGTTTTAAAATCATTGTATGTGGAATGCTGTATTTTCTTAAGTTATAGTTAATATTGATATAATTATTTTAATTTTTGGACATTGTTTTAAAAGCTCTTTCTCACTTACAACACACTGTACTAATATTTTCCAATACTTACTGAGTTTTGCTACTTATGATTGGATTTTGAATTTCTACTAAATTTTGTTAATATAAAATGAAAATCTAAATTCAATTTTCTATATACAGGGTCAATTACATAAACAGTAATTACTGAATAGCTAATACTCTATAGATTTAAAATTTAAAATTTATAATATAATAAATTTCCATATGGGGAGAAAAGGATAATTAGCATGAGGGGCTGGATTTGTCCTAAAAATGGGGATGCTACAGAATTCAGAGGAATATGTAAATTTGATGTGAAGAACTGACATAAAATCTGTGTGACTGTTCTATAAAAGTAGAAAACATGTTAAAAAAAAAAAAAGGGAGCATGACATCCCAGGATACAGTGTGTGTGTTTAGGGAATAATCAGAGGAAGCTAATTGATAGGATAAATGTTTCTATTTATTTAAATGCTGTTTTGAATCTTGGACTGTTCCATTTCCACTGTATCATTTGTATTCTCTTAGGTATTTTGAAACATTAACAAAACATTAAGGTGAAAATTATCTCAATGGATTCAAAATAATATATTGATAAATTTTAATTTATACATGTGATCTTAAAAATTATAACTTATAATAATAAACAGTAAAAGTAACATTTTAACATTTTAAAGCCTATACCACGCTTAATCATAGAAATTTGTGGGTTAAAATACATTTCTTTTAAATTAGAAAAAGAATTTACAAAGCATGTCTTCCATTATTGCCATGTTCAACTTGAACCCTACTAATGTTTTAAAACAAGAAAAAGTGTAATAAGACTAAAATGTAATGTCTGTTAGAATGAGTTATAATTAAAATTTTCATTATTTGAAGATTATATTGGTTGCAGTTTTGAAAATCCATTAGAGTCTGAAACTACTAAATGATGAGAGTAAATACAATTTCCAAATATAATATCAACTCATAACTTACTAATTTTTCTACAGAACAGTACTTATTAAAAAATGAAATCAATAATATAGTTGCAAATAAAAATTAAATTATCTAAAAGTTAATATTTAAAGAAAGCACAAGATAATTAGAAAAAAATTGTCAATCAGTGATGTAAACATATAAATAAAATTAAGGGTAAGGATAAATCAATTTGTAGGTTAAATATCTTCATATTGTAAAATTGCAAATCCCTCTACCACTTCAGTAACAAATAATGTGTTTAAATTCAAAGAGAAAAATTCAAGTATACATTTTATGGAACTCTTCACATTTATAATTTTAAAAGAATAAAAACCCATCATTAATTAACTTCTCAACAGCAAAGAAGTGAAATTGACTCAGCAGATGTAAGAATATATTACAAAGGCAAATAGTTTTTAAAAATAATTTTACTGAAAAAAAAAAATAAAACAGGAAAAGAAAGAACCAATAGACCACACTAGAAAGCTTAGAAACAAGTGTACAGAGAGAGATATGGCAGTGGTGACCCCTGAAGTAAATGAGGGATTGGATAGGATATTTAGTAATCGGTCTAAGACAAATTGGCTCACCACACTAAATGAGCAAAAGCCAAAATTTTGACATAAAGTATGTAGAAATATATTAAGGTTATGAAGCAAATTACAATAAATGTCAAATTATAAACATAAATAAATGTGTAATCTTGAGGCAGGCAAATACCTCTTTAGAAAGATTAAAAGTACAGGAGTGATGTCAGCAAAATGTTTTGACTAGAATTGACTGATACTCATTTCCACCCCTCCCCCAACACACAATATTTCTACTGCTGTGATTTTGAGGAAATCTGCTGGAGAGCACCCAGGTAGTGGCAACAACTCTGTGCATTAAAACTCAGGATAGCACCATACAGAGGGTAACAAAATACCCTGTTTCTGCTACATTGTCTTCTCTGCTGGGATTGGTTTGGATTAAGGAGAGACTTCTCCTTCTGCAACAAAGATAAGCTGGAGCCCTCCAGCTGTCCCCATTACCACCATAGACACCCGCAATCATTGTTAGAAGAGAGTCTTGCAGTCCTCACAGGCACCAAACCTAGTTTGTAAAGTTGCCTGGAATTCACAAGGCTGCATTTACTCAGAGTAGAAGCCTATTTTGTGCACCCTCCCACCCTTTAGCTGCTATAGCATTGTACAATGTTGAAACCATATCCACCACTAAAGTATATATATCCTTACCTGGGGGCCTGAAGGCACTGCCTCTTTATACACTGGATGTGTGGTTGTCATTCCGTTATGCTCACATAATTGGCTGCACTATCACAAATCCAGCTGCTTAGTGGTTAGGAGCAGCAGAATATCTAAAACCCCCTCTAATACTCAAACCCACATGGAACCCCAAACCCCGGGGAACAGGGAAACCTCACAGAGAGAAAAGAAATGCACAACTAAGCAGTCTGACACAATCACAGATTTCACTGACAAGGATGATAGTTGAGGAAACTGGCAAGAGCTATGCTACTGAGTCTACCCAGAACCAAAGAAAATGCTCCATACCCAACTGATACACTAGGACCCATCTACAGAAAAAAATGGTTTCTCTACAAAAGTTGCTTCCTGAAATTGGAAAAGAAGACTTTTCACTAGATGCACAACATGTAGAGATCACATACAGGGATACAAGGGGGAAACATAAAAAAAAAATAACAGCAGTAACGACAAAGGAAAAAAATAATTCCATAGTTATAGGTCACAATGAAAATAAAATTTGCATAATAACTGAAAAAATAGAAAATGATAATCTTAAGGAAACTGAGATACAATAGAATATAAACAAACAGGCCAGGCACAGTGTCTCATGCCTGTAATCTCAGCACTTTGGGAGGCCAAGGCAGGCAGATCACAAGATCAAGAGATTGAGACCATCCTGGCCAACATGGTGAAACCCTATCTCTACTAAAAATACAAAAATCTGGGCATGGTGGGGCACAACTGAAATCCCAGCTACTCAGGAGGCTGAGGCAGGAGAATTGCATAAACCTTGGAGGTGGAGGTTGCAGTGAACTGATTTTGCACCACTGAACTCCAGCCTGGCGAAAGAGCAAAAACGAACAAAAAAATGATTCAATGAAATCAATTATAATTCATGACTTGAACAACAGAAAAAAAAAACAAAGAGATAGATATTAAAAAAAACAAATAAAAAATCTTGGAGCTAAAGATTTCAATAAGTGAAATAAAAACTACAGGGGAGAACTTTGACAACACACTAGATGAAGCAGAAGAAAATATTTGAACTTAAATACAGGTCTTTTGAAATAATCCAGTAGAGGAAAAAAATTAGAACAAATAAAAAATAAAGAAAACATGGAACTTATGAGACAACATTAAGTGAACAAATAGGCATATTATGTAAATAACTAAGGAAGAAGAGTTGAATGAAAGCACAGAAGACATAGTTAATGAAATAGTTGCTTCATAAGTCCTAAAAGAGATAGCAACATTCATATTCAGGAAACTCAAAGTCCTCAATTAGATTAAACCCAAAGAGATCTTCTCTAAGACACATTATGAACAAACTGTCAAGAGTCAAACATAAAGAGTTAATTTTAAATGTTGCAAAAGAAAAGTGCCAAGTCACATACAAAGAGCTCCCCACTAGACTATTAGCAGATTTCTCAGTAAAACCTTCATGCTAGAAGAGAATGAGATTATATGTTAAAAGTTCTGAAAGAAAGAAAAAAAGCAGTTAATAATAGTATTCCACTAAATTGATCTACCCTTCAGAGAAAAGAAAAAATAAAGATTTCCCAAGTCAAGCAAAAAAGTTGAGGGAATTGATCACCATTAAATTTGCCTAAAAAAAAACCAAAATTCTTAAGTGAGTGCTAAAATTGGAAATGAAAAGAAAATAATGCTATAAAAACACATGAAAATATAAAAACCACCAGTAGGGACACAGTTGTAACCAAAGCCAGAATATCCTAGGAATATAATGGTGTTGCATCCATTTCTTAATCCTCTAGTATGAAAAATCTAAATTCAAAATAGTCAAAAACAGCAGCTACAAATTGTTTAAGGAAAACACAATGGATACAGATGTAATTTAAGGCAACAAAAATAAAAATTGAAGGGGGCAGGAAAACAGATAAGAGTATTTTTCTGTGGCTAAATTTATGTGTTATCAGCTTAAAGTAATCTATTATCACCAGCAATAGTGGCTCACACTTGTAATCCCAGTGCTTTAGAAAGCTAAGGGTAGGAGATTACTTGAGCCCAAGAGTTGAGACAAACCTAGGCAACATAGCAAGACTCACTTCTACAAAACAACAACAACAACAATAACAACAACAACAACTAGGCATGGTAGCATGTATCAGTAGTCTTAGTTGCTTAGGATGATGAGGTGGGAAGATCCCTTAAGCCCAGGAATTTGAGGTTGTAATGAGCTATGCTCACACCACTGCATTCCAGCCTGAGCAACTTAGTGAGACTTTCTCTTTAAAAAAGTCCATTATAAATACAAGACTCTTTATGTTAGTTCCATGATAACCCAAAGAAAGAAATTAAAGCAGATACACAAAAAAAGAAAGAGATAGGAAACAAAAGCTTTTCATCATAGAAAATTACCAAATCACCAAGAGATAAAGAAAGAAACAAAGTATCTAGAAAACAATTAACAAAATGGCTGGAATAAGTCCTTATGTATCAATAATAAGCTTGACTATAAAAAGATTATATTCTCCAATTAAAAGACTGGCTGCATAGATTAAAGATACAAATAAGAGTAAACTATTTGCTGCCTATAAGAGATTCACCTCAGATTAAAGACAAAGTAGAGTGAAAGTGAAGGGTTGGAAAAATATAGTCTATGTGAATGGAAGCCAAAAGTAAGGGTCGTGGCCATACTTATATCAGAGAAAATAAATATTAAGTGAAAAATCTGTAAAAATGGACAAAGAAGGTCATTATATGGTAATAAAGTGATCTTTCAACAAGAGAATATGATAATTATATGTATATTATATATATATTTTTGATAATTATATATATATACTCAACACTGGAGCACACAAATATATAAAACAAGTAATATTAGATGCAAAAGGAGTAATAGAGTGCAACAGTAATAGTAAGGAATGCTAATGGCTCACTTTCAACAATGAACAGATCATCTAGACTGAAAATCAGCAAAAATAATCCAACTTAAACTGCACTGTAAACCAAATGGACCTAACAGATATTCACAGAACATTCTATTCAACAGCTGCAAAATACACATTTTTCTCCACTACACATAAAGCATTCTCCAGGATAGATTACATGTTAGGCCACAAAACAAGTCTTAACACATTTAAGAAGTTAGAGATTCAATCAAATATATTTCCTGACCATAATGATACAAAATTGAAAACCAACAACAATGACAAAAAACTTCATAAACAACACATTCCTAAATAACCAATGGGTCAATAAAAATTTAATAGAGAAATTTAAAAGAAAAAGCTTATTGAGAAAAATGAGACTGGGAATGCATCCCAACAGGAGTTATGGGACACCAAAAGCAGGGTCCTAAGAAGAAAGTTGAGAGCAATAAATGTATACATCAAAAAAAGAGTTCTAATAAACAACCTAACAATGCACCTCAAAAACTAGAAACACAAGAATAAGCTAAACCCCAAATCGGTAGAGGAATAGAAATAATCTCAGAGCAGAAATAAATAATATAAAAGCTAGAAAAAAATTCAGTGGATCAACAAAATGAATTTGTTTTTTGAAATGGTAAAGAAAATTAATAGAAGATCCAAGTTGGCTGAATAGGAACAGCTCTGGAGTGCTGTTCCCAGCAAGAACAATACAAAGGGTGAGTGCTCACCACATTTCCAAACAAGTTTTCACTGCACACAGACCAGGAGATTCCTGGGCCGAAAAGTGCTATGAGATTTCAGCACAGCTAGTGCCGTGAGTTGGCACACAGAAACTCATACAAATCTTGGTGGCCATTTCAACTGGTGCCTGGAACACCTGGGAGACAGAGCAACCCGTTCAACTGAAATGGAGGGGGCTGAGATAGGGAGCCAGGTGATCTGGCTTGGCAGATACGATCCCCACAAAGCAAGCAATCTGAAACACTCTGGATTGAAAGTTTTGCAGCAAATGGAGCTGGACCTGGGATGGTCCAGCTCAGTAGGGGGAAGGGCATCCACCACTACCAAGGCTGTCTGCCACTACCGAGGCAGTTCACCCAACAGCTGGGTAGAGCCTGCCGCAGCTCAGCAACACTTCTGCTGGCAGAATGTGACTAGACTACACCATTCAGGGCAGGGCATCTCTGAAAAAAGGCAGAAGCATGTAAGGAACTTAAGAATAAAGCCAACTTTCCTAGGTCGGAGCACCTGGGAAATGAAGCAGTTATGAGTTTCACTGCAGCAGACGTAAAGGTACCTGCCCAGCAGCTCTGCACGGAATAAGGGAGCTCCCAGAACAGAACTTGAGCTCCTATAAGGGACAGATTATCTCCTCAAGCAGCTCCCTGACCTCATATACCCAAAGAGACACCTCATAAAGGAACACTCAGGCTGAATTCTGGCAGGTACCCTTCTGGGATGAAGATAACAGAAGAAGAAACCAGCAGCAACCCTAACTGTTCTGCAGCCCCACGGGTGATCCCCAGGAAAGCAGGGTCTGGAGTGGTGCTCTAGCAGTCCTGCAGCAGAGGAGTCTGTTAGAAGGAAAACTAAGAAACAGAAAGAAATAGCTTCAACATCAACAAAAAGGACGTCCACTCAGAGACCACATCTGAAAGTCAACAACTACAAAGACCACAGTTAGATAAACCCGCTAATATGGTTAGAAACCAGCTCAAAAAGAATGAAAACACCAAAAACCAGAACATCTCTCCTCCAAGGGATCACAACTCCTCACCAGCTAGGGATCAAAGATGGATTGAGAATGAATCTGATGAATTGACAGAAACAGGCTTCAGAAGGCAGCTAATAACAAACTTCTCAGAGCTAAAAGAACATGTGCTAACCCAATGCAAAGAAACTAAGAACCTAGAAAAAAATGTCAGATGAGATGCTAACTAGAATAAACAGCTTAGAGAAGAGTATAAACGACTTGATGAGCTGAAAAACACAGCACAAGAACTTCGTGAAGCACATACAAGTTTCAATAGCTGAATTGACCAAGCAGAAGAAAGGATATCAGAGATTGAAGATGAACTCAATGAAATAAAATGAGAAGGCAAGAATAGGGAAAAAACAGTGAAAAGAAATGAACAAAGCCTCCAAGAAATATGGGATTATGTGAAAAGACTTAATCTACGTTTGATAGGTGTACCTGAAAGTGATGAAAAGACTGAATCCAAGCTGGAAAACACTCTTCAGGATATTATCCAGGAGAACTTTTCCAACCTAGCAAGGAAGGCCAAAATTCAAGTCCAGGAAATACAAAGAACACCATAAAGATATTCCTCAAGAAGAGCAACCCCAAGGCACATAATCATCAGATTCACCAGGGTTGAAATGAAGGAAAAAATGCTAAGGGCAGCCGGAGAGAAAGGTTGAGTTACGCACAAAGGGAAGCCCATCAGACTCACGGTGGATCTCTCAGCAGAAACGCTACAAGCCAGTGAGTGGAGGCCAATATTCAACATTCTTAAAGAAAAGAACTTTCAACCTAGAATTTCATATCCAGCCAAACTAAGCTTAATAAGCGAAGGAGAAAGAAAATCCTTTATGGACAAGCAATCGCTGAGAGATTTCGTCACCATCAGGCCTGCCTTACAAGAGCTCCTGGAAGAAGCACTAAACAAGGAAAGGAACAACCAGTACCAGCAACTCCAAAAACATACTAAATGGTAAAGACCATTGATACAATGAAGAGAATGCATCAACTAATGAGCAAAACATCCAGCTAGCAACAAAATGGCAGGACCAAATTCACACATAACAATATTAACCTTAAATGTAAATGGGCTAAATGCCCCAATCAAAAGACACAGACTGGCAAATTGGGTAAAAAGTCAAAATCCATTGGTGTGCCATATCCAGGAAACCCATCTCACATGCCAGGATAGACATAGGCTCAAAATAAAGGGTTGGAGAAGACTTATCAAGCAAATGGAGAGCAAAAAAAAAGCAAGCATTGTAATCCTAGTCTCTGATAAAATGGACTTTAAACCAGCAAAGATCAAGAGAGACAAAGAAGGTCATTACATAATGGTAAAAAGATCAATGCATCAAGAAGAGCTAACCATCCTAAACATATATGCACCCAATAGAGGAGCACCCAGATACATAAAGCAAGTTCTTAATGACCTACAAAAAGACTTAGACTCCCACACAATAATAGTGGGAGACTTTAACACTCCACTGTCAATATTAGACAGATCAATGAGACTGAAAATTAACAAGGATATCCAGGACTTCAACTCAAATCTGGACCAAGCAGACCTAATAGACATCTACAGAAATCTCCACCCCAAATCCACAGAATATACATTCTTCTCAGCACTGCATTGCACCTACGCTAAAATTGACCACATAATTGAAAGTAAATCACTCCTCTGCAAATGCAAAAGAACGGAAATCATAACAAACAGTCTCTTAGACCACAGTGCAATCAAATTAGAACTCAGGATTAAGAAACTAACTCAGAACCACACAACTTCATGGAAACCAAACAACCTGCTCCTGAATGTCAGCTGGATAAACAATGAAATAAAGGTGGAAATAAAGATGTTCTTTGAAACCAACGAGAATGAATACACAATGTACCAGATTCTCTGGGACACATTTAAAGCAGTGTCTAGAAGGAAATGTATAGCAATAAATGCCCACCAGAGAAGCGAGGAAAGATCTAAAATCATCAAAATTGAAAGAGCTAGAGGAGCAGGATAAAAAAAATAATCAAAAGGTAACAGAAGACAAGAAATAACTAAGATCAGAGCAGAACTGAAGGAGACAGAGACACAAAAAATCCTTCAAAAAATCAATAAATCCAGGAGCTAGTTTTTTGAAAAGATCGACAAAATAAACTGCTAGCCACATTAATAAAAAAGAAAAGGGAGAAAAATCAAATAGATGCAATAAAAAATTGATAAAGGGGATATCACCACCGATTCCACGGAAATACAAACTACCATCAGAGATCACTACAAACAAGTCTATGCACATAAACCAGTAAACCTGGAAGAAATGGATACATTCCTAAACACTTGCACGCTCCCAAGCCTAAACCAGGAAGAAGTTGAAACCTTGAACAGACCATTAAGAAGGACTGAAGTTGAGGCAGGAATTAATAGCCAAAAAAATCCAGGTCCAGACAGGTTCACAGCTGAATTCTACCAGATGTACAAAGAGGCGTTGGTACCATTCCTTCTGAAACTATTCCAAACCATACAAAAAGAGGGAATCCTTCCCAAATCATTTTGTGATACCAACATCATCCTGATACCAAAACTCGGCAGAGACTCAACAAAAAAAGAAAATTTCAGGCCAATATCCATGATGAATATTTATGCAAAAATCTTCAATAAAATACTGGCAATCTAATTGCAATAGCACATCAAAAAGCTTATCCATCACAATCAAGTAGGCTTCATCCCAGGGATGCAAGGCTGGTTCAATCTATTCAAGTCTATAAACATAATCGAGCACATAAACAGAACCAAAGAAAAAACCACATGATTATCTCAATAGATGCAGAGAAGGCCTTCGACAAAATTCAACAGGTCTTTATGCTAAAAAGTCTCAATAAACTAGGTATGGAAGGAACATGTCTCAAAATAGTAAAAGCTATTTATGACAAACATACAGCCAATATCATACTGAAGGGGCAAAAACTGGAAGCATTACCTTTGAAATCTGGCACTAGACAAGGATGCCCTCTCTCACCACTCCTATTCATTATAGTATTGGAAATTCTAGCCAGAGCAATCAGGCAAAAAAAATAAATAAATAAAATAAAGGGTATTCAATTAGGAAAGAAGGAAGTCAAATTGTCTCTATTTGCAGATGACATGACTGTATATTTAGAAGATCCTGTCGTCTCAGCACAAAATCTCATTAAACTGATAAGCAACTTCAGCAAAGTCTCAGGATACAAAATCAATGTGCAGAAATCACAAGCATTTCTATACACAAATAACAGACTAACAGAGAGCCAAATCATGAGGGAACTCCCATTCACAATTGCTACAAAGAGAATAAAATACCCAGGAATACATTTAACAAAGAATGTAAAGGACCTCTTCAAGGAGAACTACAAACCACTGCTAAAGGAAATAAAGAGGACACAAGCAGATGGAGAAGCATTCCCTGCTCGTGGTTAGGAAGAATCAATTTCCTGAAAATGGCCACATTGCCCAAAGTAATTTATAGATTCAACATTATCCCTATCAAGCTACCAATGACCTTCTTCATAGAACTGGAAAAAAACCACCTTAAACTTCATATGGAACCAAAAGAGAGCCCACATAGCCAAGACAATCCTAAGCAAAAAGGACAAAGCCAGAGGCATCACGCTACTTGATTTCAAACTATACTACAAGGTTACAGTAATAAAAACAGCATGGTACTGGTACCAAAACAGATATATAGACCAATGGAACAGAACAGAGGCCTTGGTGGCAACACCACACATCTACAACCATCTGATCTTTGACAAACCTGACAAAAACAAGCAATGGGGAAAGGATTCCCTGTTTAATAAATGGTGTTGGGAAAACTGGCTAGCAGTGTGCAGAAAGCAGAAACTGGACCCCTTCCTGACACCTTACACTATAACTCCAGATGGATTAAAGACTTAAACATAAGACCTAACACCATAACAACCCTAGAAGAAAACCTAGGCAAAACCATTCAGGATATAGGCATAGGCAAGGACTTCATGACTAAAACACCAAAAGCATTGTCAACAAAAGCCAAAATAGTCAAATGGGATCTAATTAAACTCCAGAGCTTCTGTACAGCAAAAGAAACAATAATTAGAGTGAACTGGCAACCAACAGAATGGAAAATTTTTTTGCAACCTACCCATCTGACAAAGGGCTAATATCCAGAATCTACAAAGGACTAAAACAGATTTACAAGTAAAAAACAAACCTATCCAAAAGTGGGCGAAGGATATAAGCAGACACTTTTCAAAAGAAGACATTTTGAGGCCAACAAACATGAAAAAATACTCATTACTTATTATTAGAGAAATGCAAATCAAACCACACTGAGCTACCATCTCATGCCAGTTAGAATGGCAATCATTAAAAAATCTGGAGACAACAGATGCTGGAGAGGATGTGGAGAAATAGGAACATTTTTACACTGTTGGTGGGAGTGTAAACTAGTTCAACCATTGTGGAAGTCAGTGTTACGATTCCTCAGGGACCTAGAAATAGAAATTCCATTTGACCCACCAATCCCATTACTGGGTATATACTCAAAGGATTATAAATCATTCTATTATAAAGACACATGCACACGTATGTTCATAGCAGCACTGTTTACAATAGCAAAGACCTGGAACCAACCCAAATGCCCATCGACGATAGACTAGACAAGGAAAATGTGGCACATTTATGCCATGGAATACTATGCAGCCATAAAAAATGATGAGTTTGTGTCCTTTGTAGGGACATGGATGAATCTGGAAACCATCATTCTCAGCAAACTGACACAAGAACAGAAAATCAAATCCTGCATGTTCTCACTCATAGGTGGGTGATGAACAATGAAGACACATGGACACAGGGAGGGGAGCATCACATACTGGGGTCTGTTGGGGGCGGCCAAGAGAGGGACAGTGGGGGCTAGGGAGGTCGGGGAGGGATAACATTGGGAGAATGCCAGATGTAGGTAATGGGGGGATCAAGGCAGCAAACCACATTGCTATGTGTGTACCTATGCAACAATCCTGCATGATCTGCACATGTACCCCAGAACCTAAAGTACAATTAAAAAAAATACAATTTGACCATCTGTAAAACAAATCAAGGTAAGATATTAGTTATCAGAAAATGAATTGTATCCATCAATCTATTGTTCCAAGGAACAAGAAAATGAGTTTCATCGTTAATAGTTCCATTCATTCACCCTGTGAGACAATGAAGCTCTTCCTATTAAGATAACTTTGGAATTGCACAATCCATAATCAGTAACTACACGTCATAGAACACTAAGCAAAAATGACATAGCACCCTTTTAAAACCAATCCTGCCACTTGGTTTATCAATTGCCTAGTAACAGATGTCTCAGCCTAAAAGTTCAACAATATTCCTTCTCCTTTTAGTTCTCATCTTTTTACACATATTTTAATATTATTTCTGTGATTTTTGTTTTATGTCACCTCAAAACCTAAACAATGGATAACAAATTAAAAATGAAAACATTAGTTTATAAATGAATGGAAAAACAACCAAACCACAAATGTGACACACACAAGCCATATTTTGAATCTTCAGTTATGATACAGTTAAATTAGAATAGGAAAAAATGATAAAGAATTCTGCCTTTTAAAATGGAATTTGCATTTATAAGTATAATTAAACACAACTTCACGGATGCAAAGAATAAATATCATTAAATTGCCATACTACCCAAAGTAATTTACAGATTGTTATTCCTATGAAACTACCAATGACACTCTTCACAGAACAAGAACAAAACTATTTTAAAATTCATATGGAACACAAAAAGATTCCAAGTAGCCAAGGTAATCCTAAGCAAAAAGAGCAAAACATGAAGTATCACATTACCTGACTTCAAACTATACTACAGGGCTACAGAAACCAAAACAGCATGGTACTGGTAGAGATACAGACACATAGACAAATGGAATAGAATAAAGACCCCAGATATAAGGCTACACACCTATAACTGTGTGATTATCCACAAAGCTGAAGAAAACAAGCAATAGGGAAAGGAATTCTTACACAATAAATCTGCCTGGGACATCTGGCTATCCATGTGCAGACAATTGAATCTGGTCCCCTTTATTACACCACATAAAAAAATCAACTCAAGATAAATTAAATGTCTATATATAAAACCCAAAACTTTAAAACCTTGGAAGGCAACCTAGGCAATTCCATCCTGGACAAAGGAGGTGGCAAAGATTTCATTATGAACATGCCAAAAGCAATCACAACAAAAGCAAAATTGACAAATGGGATCTAATTAAAGTCAAAAGCTTCTGCAGAGCAAAAGAAACTATCAACAGAGTAAACAGACAACCTACAAAATGGGAGAAAATATTTGCTAACTATGCATCTGACAAAGGTCTAATATCCAGCATTTATAAGGAACTTAAATTTACAGGAAAAAAACAACTCCATTAACAAGTAGGCAAAGGACATGAGGAGACACTTTTCAAAAAAAGACTTACGTGTTGCCAGCAAGCATATGAAAAAAAGCTTAATATCACTGATCATTAGAGAAATGCAAATCAAATTCTCAGTGAGATGCCATCTCACACCAGTCAGAATGGCTATTATTAACAAGTCAGAAAATATCAGATGCTGGCGAGGTTGCAGAGAAAAGAGAACACTTTTACACTGTTGGTGGGATTGTAAATTAGTTCAACCGTAGAGGGAAGCAGCGAAGTGATTACTCAAAGAGCTAAAATCAGAACTACCATTTGATCAGTAATCCCATTATTGGGTGACTACACAGAGGAATATAAATCATTCTACCATAAAGGCACATGCACACAAATATTCAATGCAGCACTATTCACAATAGCAAAGACAGAGAATCAACCTAAATGCCCATCAATAACAGACTGAATAAAGAAAATGTGGTACATATACATCATGGAATACTATGCAGCCATAAAAACTAATGAGATCATGTGCTTTGCAAGACCATGGATGGAGCTGGAGGCCATTATCCTCAGCAAGCTAATGCAGGAACAGAAAACCAAATACTGCATGTTCTCACTTACAAGTGGGATGTAAATTATGAGAACTCATAGACACAGAAAAGAAAACAACAGACTCTAGGGACTAATTGAGTGTAGAGTGTGGGAGGAGGGAGAGGAGCAGAAAAAATATTGAGTACTAGTCTTAGTACCTGGGTGATGAAATAATTTGTATAACAAACTCCTATGGCATGAGTTTTCCTATATAACAAACCCGCACATGCAGACCTGAACTTAATAAAAGTTAAAGAAATAAAGTAAATATTTTTGCCATTAAAAAAATAAGTAAAATGAAATTTGCATTTATAAGGTAAAATAAACAGTACTTCTTGTCTGTTCTTTAGTTTCTCAATAAATGCGTGTACTGGGTTCAGCCTGGTTTTCCTGAAGAAATAGTATCTATAACAGAGAAAATTCAAATGTATGTACAAGATGTTCATACAAAGATAAGATATAAATGTTAGCATTTGTATAATTTTTTCTTTCTCTTTCATCTAGGTTAATACATAAGAAAATGTTTTCTCTAGCAATATTCTTCATATCTATATTGAGTTATTATTTCAACTGTGTCTTAATACATTTTAACTCCAAATATAAATGTAATATTAAACATTTAAACTTCATGGGCATTCAAAATAATATTGCTATGTGTGAGAAATCCTAATTTTAGAGAAGCCCTGTTGGGTCCTGCTTCAAAAGTATCAGTATATTTGAAAGTATAAAAAGATAAGCAGTAAAAGTTGGATGTTTTTCAAGACAACTACCTACATAATACTCAAAGATTTAGCTCTTCAAAAATAACAATTTAGATATAAACTTTATTCTCTATAAAAATCAGTTTTGAATTGAAACAACTGTACAGATCCATAATATTTTATACTATAAATCTCAAAGCAAATGAATCATTCCAAATATACACCAAGATTTTTAAGACATTATATTTAATTTAGCAATTCATGGGCACTGTACCAAATACACAGTCAGTGCTTAAGAAATGTTTGCTGGAGATTTAGGTCACCAATTCTTTTGTTTTAGAACTTTTCTTCCAAGAATATATCACTACGAGAACCGGCAAAGGCTTCAAGGAATAATAGGAGTGATTTACAATTACTTGGAGTGTTCATTATTTTATGGATTCCATTTTATTCAACAACCTAAAGTTTTCTGGTAAGAGTATATTTTATGGATAAACTTCACCTGTAGTTATTTTCATTAGAAATTACACTAAGTCATTCTTAGGAAATCAGTTTTTCAAACTATTAGTAAGTAAAATATTTAAATTAATTAATTAATCCTACATGTTTTCACAATATTTTTAGATTTCTCTGTTTAAATTTTTTTTCAGTTCCACTTAGGACAACCATAAACCCCACTCCAACTCAACAAAAAATGAAAAGTGATTCCTTTTATCATTAGCCTTCATTCAGCATATTCCATGCCTTATCCCAAATAAAGAGCAAGTCTTCTAAGGGGTAATATACTAGCATATTGGAAGAAGAATGATACGCAACTCCCCTTTCATTTATAAATCAAGCAGTGCACTAGCCTCAAAACAACTGTAAGTAACCGTCAAATGGGAAATCAAGGATATGCAAGTTCTGCCTCTAAAGATTTGGATACAGTATTTCTTGCTGGACTAACAAACACTAGTCAAATTGTAATTGAGAAATATTCATGAGATGCTTTATTTGTATGTTTAAAATAATAATCTTTGTGTTTCACTGTGAACATATGCCCTTGTGTGCATTTGTGTGCATGCACGTGTAGATAGATCACTGTAAGGAAAATTGCCAATTGAAATGCCATTATACTAAACAATAGTTGAAATGCAAGTGGTGATCAGGGTTACTCTCAGATGAAGGCAGCCCCAAAATAGAGCTTTCATTGCATTCCATACCGATGCATTTTTAAGTGAGTAATACATTCAGATAAAAAAAAATGTCTTTATGCATTTGCAGTTATTGTTATTTTTATTAATTTAGTCATATCACTGCTTATAGAAAATGTAATTTGATTTCTCATTGGTATTGAAAAAGAGATTACAAAAAAACAAAATAAACACACCATTCTTTTATTAGGTACTCGAAGCTCCAACTACTTGTGAGACATTTTGGTTTTTAGAATAACTTACTCTGTAATGATTTCAGTTTGTCACAGAGTACAAAATATGTGAAAATGGCCATTATTTCATTTTAAATTATTTCTACATAGCTGATAAACATAAAATATTTTCCTATTACAGAAAACACTAGAAATACTGACATATTTGATTTTTTCTTTTCAGAGATATCCAACTCCTTAATAGATATCATAGAAGAAGCTATCACAAACACAACTATTTTACACTTGCCAAAACTGGCACTCACTCTAGGAAATTGTGATCACATAGTGCATTAATTATTTATATAAGGTGACAACCCTGGAAAATAAAGACCAGTGTTCTTCACGATAAAATTACTTTGCATCAAGATTTGATTTATAGATAGCACAAGAACAAAAATTAGAAACGAAGGTGATCGATTATGCCCGGAAAAAAATCTTTTTCATACAATAGTTATATTTAGACTATAAGCATCCACAGCTGTGCAATCCAATATAGTACCTCTTGCTGTGTGTAGCTGTTAAAATTAAACTTAAATCAGATTAAAAATTCAATCCCTTAGTTGTACTAGGCACATTTTAAGTGCTCAGTTGTCCAGTGTGGCCAAGGACTTAAGAACTGGTCAGCACAGATTATAGAATATTTCTATTAATACAGAAAGTTCTGTTGGACAATACTAATTTAGATCAGGTGGTCAATAATCTTCAGCTATGCCTGCACCCAGGACAGTGAGATGATGGCTAGGATATCCAATTCATAGACAGGGGACAAAAATGTATAAAATTAAATAGTACAGTAAAATATATTCTTGAATAATTTAGGAATGAGTAATATTTTATGGTACTAAATATTGAAACTATTGGCCAGTGAATATTTGTAAGAGACTGGTAACTTGTTAACTCAAAAAGAAGCAATCAAATCTCCCTTCATTTTAAGTTAGAAATCATACTGTTCCAGATCCTCTGAGAAAACAAAATTGCAGTTTCATAGTTATAAGTAAATAGTATCTTAAAATAGAATTATTTCATAAAACATTATATGATCCCAATAAAACCTATGTGATATGCTATATAAATAAATGTGCTGTATCTGAGACATAAAAATTATGAAGTGGTAGTATACCAAATAACTATCCACTTGATAATCTTTAGTGTATTGGGTAGGGTCGATAGGAGTTTGGAATACTCACCGTGTTCTTCTCATTTATCGCCATCATAATCCTTATACAGATAGTATGAAGAATATGATACATGACAGAAATCATTAATCCTTCAAAAACTTCAAACTGAAAACTGAAGGGTATAGGGCAAATATCCTAACAGACAACTTTGTAACTTCATCACTGTCTTGCTTTATGCAATATCAGAAATGCATGCATACTGTAAATAAGTACCTGTGATATAGAATCACGCAATGCGAGCCACTGTTTCCTAACATAGCCAATTACCCTTTCACTCTTAATCCTTCTCCATTGTCCCTCAGCCCACATTGCCTCATCCTTCCTTAAATATATGGTCAGAGCACTAATATATATTGGCTAACACTGTTTATCAATTTCCTCATATTTGTACTTTTGTGCAGGCTCTCCCTTGACCTCCAAGTTCTCCACAGTGCTGAATACAGTCTTACTGAATGCCACCAATTTATCATTTTTTATTTTATCACATAACATGTGTTTTACAAAGAAATAATATTTGATGAAGCAAAAGGTTCTGAGAGTTTTAAAAACGTAGACAAAATAAGTTAAATCACTAGTAAAAGCTATTAAGCTCTGAAATGGAAATAGAATCCTTCCGTGTTCCCTATACAACATACAGTCTTGCTCCCAATCCTTTTCTTCCCTAAAAAATGGAAAAATACAAAAGAATTCATTCCTATTTCTTATGAGTCAGCCATTCTCCACTTTGTCTTTCCACTCTATTTGAACAGGAATAAACAAATTGGGGCAATGTATGGAAGATCTCATATTCTAATATTTTTAATTTTATATGATAATTTTCAGAATGTGCTGCATAATTATACATAAAACAACCTTATATAGGCATTTTGGGTATTAGAGATTTCTTTTTTTCTTTCTTTTTTTTTTTTTTTTTTTTTTGAGACTGAGTCTTGCTCTGTTGCCCAGGCTGAAGTGAAGTGCAGTGACACAGTCTTGGCTCACTGCAACCTCTGCCTCCTGGGTTCAAGCGATTCTTGTGCCTCAGCCTCCCACGTAGCTGGGATTACAGGTGCCCACTACATGCCCGGCTAAGTTTTGTATTTTTAGTAGAGACAAGGTTTCACCATGTTGGCCAGGCTGGTCTCAAACTCCTGACCTTAAGTGATCTACCCACCTTGGCCTCCCAAAGTGCTGGGATATTTTTACCTTTCCCGTATCTACTATATAATGTTGCTGTATGTGTCAATATATTAACATGTCAACATGTCGAAATATGTTCTTCCTATAGAGTAAGATTTTACCCAATATTACTTTCAAACTAGTAATTGAGTCTACAGAATAAAACAAGGTAGAAAAAAAATAGGGCTTTTATTCCTGTGTTGTGTGCCACATTAATAAGAAAATGTAAAATCAATTTTGTTCACATAGTCATTACCAAGTATATGAAAAAATAATTAGTTGATACCTCATTTTACCATTCTCACAGAAGGAGTCATTTCATGGAGACATTATTTAAATATATTTTTGGTTTTCTAGTTTTAAAAATAAATGCAATTTTTTTCATATACAGAATAAACCAAAAGACTCCATAGAGACCACTGTTTGCAACTGTCTTAATGAACAATATTGATGATTTCAGACAAATCATTCATTCAGGACTTCACATACATTGTAGCAAGACCATTGATTTAAAGCTATTGCAAAATGTATATGATATGGAAATTAAGACAATCATTAATTTCCACTACTAATAAATGTTCTTATACCCTACCGAAAAATTAAAGTCATGAAATGTTGTTACATCCAAATATAATCTACCCTGGCAATACGAAATTTAAATTTTTTAAAGATGCCCTAGCATGAGCTATGGAGCTGGAGTGTCTGGTTTTATAATAAATCCCAGATCCACCACTCACTAGCTGTGTGACTTCATGCAAGTTATTTAAATTTTCTGCATTTCTGTGTAAAATGGGGATAACAATTGAATCTACCTCATAGTGTTACTGTGTACACTAAATGAGTTAATATATGTAAAGCACTTAGTTCCAAGAACATTAATGTGACATGTGTCTGTAATTGTTGATATTGTTATTATTAAACTAAAAAAATAAAATAAACAAAGGTATTTGTATATCCTGCACTCACAAAGACAAGTCTAATCCTGTGGAAAAAACTAACTGGATTTAAATTCTAGCATTAACTATGCCTTTAGGTAGCTGTGACTTTGGACAAGCCATTCAGTCATTCTATGCCTCATTCTACTCACTGAGGGTGAGTAGCCTTGGGAATCATCTCTAGGATCTTTTCTTGTTCTAGCCATCTGTGATTGAAACAAGGTTTAATCATAAATTCATAATCATTTGCATAATGGCTCTCAATTATGAGCAATGCTACAGCTCTAAAAGATTTTACATCACAATTCAACATGCGAAGTCAAAATGTCTTTTCATCAAATGCATATTTCATATAATTTTCAGATTTAAAATTATGTTTATAAGGTTTAAAGACTGTGTGCTCTGTTTTAGGTGGTTAGTGATTTTATAATTGTTCCCAGCTTGGCAACAAATTTTTTTCATGTAATTTAGTTTAAAAAGTTTATTTTAAGAGTATTTTAATGATTATATTCCACTTTCAAGGTATATTTGGTAATATTTTGGTAATAAAATTGCCTTTCAAAATTTTATAACCCTTCATAACATTTTCAAGGACATATCCCAATGACATTTATCTTTAGATATTATTATGACTGGTTTTCAAATGCTTAAACCGCACAATGAATGTCTTTGATAAAACAGGGAACATATTGACTTACTAGATGATTTTAATTAATATTTAAACTTTTAAAGAACAAGTATAAATTAGAGAAAGTGGGAGTTATTTTAACTGGATACATGCAATATATCTTGAAACCCTGTAATCCAGCACTGTGTTGAAAATATTAAAGCAAACATGTCACAAAATCAAGTGGATTTTGAAATAATATTTTCAACGAAAATACATGAACTATGTCATCATGATTTTGCCCTGAAAATAACGAAAATTTGACATCTGTACATTTTATCACTTTAAAATAAAAAAACATAATTAAAACCTGTTACAGCTGACAACAACATTGCAACTTCATAATTTTTCACTAAGTACAGCTGCTAATTTTCAAGAGGAACTGTTAAAGAGAGTCAGATTTGACATAAGGACTGCTTCTCCTCTCTCTCTCTCTTTTTTTTTTATTTAGAAGAAAAGGTTTTTCAAAACAAAACATTTCCATATATACTATCTATCCTACCAGTACTTTTTTGTGGTCTAATTCCACGTTTTTATGGTATTGAAAAATAAGTATTCACTACTTTAAAAAACATTAGATATAACAACCAAACCAAACCAAACAACAATAACAAAAACTGAAAGCAAAAAAACTACGTTCATTATCTTTTGAAATCTATAGAATCTACACTCTGAAGCCTAGCATTCAAGGTCCTCAATTAGCTGCTTCTAAGAAATGCTTTTCTCTTTAATTTATAATCCATGACCTCTCCTTTTCAGCTAAGCCAACATCTACTCTCTAGCCATAACATTTTCCACATCTTCTCTATTCATTGAAGGTCACCATCTGCTTCAGAGCAATTCAAAACTATTTCCTCTGAGAAATTTTCAGATTAGTATCACGTGGGGAAAATCTGAATAAGCATAATAAGCATAAGAGTAAGGATAAGGTTAAATGTAAGTGCTTAAAGGATCTGTAGTTAAAGTATGACAACTGAGGTGGTTGTAGTCAGCAAGAAAAAAAGTCTTAGACAAATGAGTTTTTCTTTTAACTTTAAAATGGAAACAAATCTCATTAATATTCAATTAGCACATTCCATTATTCGTCTATTTTTCTTCCATTCCTTAAAGAGTACATAGAATATTATTTTAAACTGAATGCCTTGTTGAATAAGACATTTTCACCTTGCTTTAATTTGGCTTTACTATCTGAATGTTAATTTTTTGTAATTCCCCTCTACTATCTCAAGTTCTCTTAAAACCAAGAGTGGTACAAATGCCAAGTCTATAAAATGTTGTGTATATATAAAGCTGCAATAAAGAATAAGATTATGTTAAACTGCCAATGATTAAGCTACAGACTGTTTTATTCATGGCAGTTTGTGAATTTAAGCTATTTCTAAATATGGAAATAATGTGATGAGTTATATTCCGACTACCTGCAAGAGACTTGAATAATTTGGGAAGAACTGAGGCACAAGGGGAAACTGGTAGGAGCAGAGGATACGGAAAAGATTGCAGAGAAAACTTGGAAAGAATGAAGGTATTAATGAGAGAACAGGAATGACTGAGAGGTAAGGAATGATTTTGAGCATTAGGACGAACTAAGAAAATAAGAAGCACTCATAGAGTCTGAGCAACAAGTTGGTATGAAAACTTAACTGGGGAAAACTGGGGTGACAATGAAGATGCAGAACTTAAAAACTGGATAGAGACTTGGAAGAATTATAGACACTCAAAAAGAACAGGGAGAAATCTGGGGAAACTAATGGAACTGACAATGACTTCAATGAATGGAAAACTTGATGGAATGAAAGGTAGAGGGAGGGGGTGGGAAGATTTATTGGATCTCGGAGGTCCCAGGCACCATAAACAGTGGATTTATATACTGGAGAGAATGATGGAAGTGACAGAGGAGTAATGGAGGGAATGAAAGGGAACAATAAAAAGAATGATGTAAAAAGTTGTTTAAATCTTTTCTTCCCTAAAGTTTAAAGTGTCTGAGAAATTTAACATTGATTAGAACTTTTAAGAGATTTCTTCTTTGAGCAATGTCAAGGGGCACATATTTTGCTATCTTCTTCTGCCACATGGACAAGAGAAACTGAGAATGAATACTTATGACAAATAATTTAAATACGTTACTTTTAAGTGTATTACATCATTGGAGTATTGTGACAAAGTTGAGGGGGTGCACCGGAAGACACGTTAATCCCTAAGCTGACAGACATAAATGATTTTTGAATAAATCAAAACCTCCCAAGCAAGACACTGAACATTACTTCTAAATTTGTTTTAATTAAATAAAATACTAAACATTTTTTATTCATCTAAATGGAGATCTGGGGGGATATCTCATTAGCTTATTAAATCAAATAATACTCCTACCAGTGCAATAAAGTCTATATATTTATTCATTAGAATACTCTCCTGTTTGTTTGATGTCTACTTGTAAAGTATGTTCTGTGTACCAGGCATTAGAAATGCAAAACTGAGGAAGGACAGTCCCTCTCCTTAGGGTACTCACAGACTACACAAGTATTTGTTCTGAAAATAGGCACTTCTGGAATTTTTCAGTACACGGATAACTCATGGTCCTAAAAACATCTTTGCACTATCCATAAGGGCCTTTATATCTTCATGGTTTACCATCAGTAAACTGTCAATTCTTTAGAAACTGTCAATCCACTGACATGTGTGGCCATCCAGGTAAATTACGCTCACTATAATTTATGAGATTTTTGTTGTTTTGCTTCTCTCCCCACATCATATCCATCAGTATATTGGAATATAGACCTCCTCTTACTCTCATCCAATCTCACTGTTAACATTTTAAGCTCGAAACAAATCTTTTAAGAAAATGAAAGTTTCAAACATGAAAAATCAAGAGTTCAGATAAAGCTACTACTCCCAAAAATACCCAGAGGAGAGGAGACTTATATGGCATTTAATATATATGAAGCTCACCTCGAAATATCTGAATTAAAACCCACTTTTGTACAGTCCTCATAGTGTTCTGCAATCAGCTGTGGAGTGGAGGATAAAAAGAGGGAGAGGAAGAAAAAGGTCTTTGCCTCCAGTACATTGTCATCAGTTTAAACTTAAATAAAATAGATGCACTAAAAAGATACAGCTCCAATAACCCAAATGCTGGACTAGATAGGAGGTTCCATAGCAGGACGTCAGAGTGCTGTTAACAGCAAATCATCCAGGATTCTGAAATGTAGGAACAAAATATTCTATGAATTAAAACTGGAGTGAAGTCTCTGCTATCCTTACTTGTCTGCTAACGAAAGCTTAAATAAAAACACCCTTCCCACCAACTGAGATCATTCCAATTTTATGAGTTAGCTTTATAAAACTGTTTTAATATCATTATAATTAGTTTTTTATATAGGCTTATCAAACAGTAGAAAGGATAGATTCAAAGTTGTGTTTATATGGATTGTGTGTGATCCTAGCCCCATCGGCTGGTGGTATTTATTTCCTGACTCTGAGGGAAATGGTCATGTCTGCCTTGAATGGTAATCACATAATATACATCACTAAAAATTCTTGATTACCTACATATCAATTTCAATTTTTTCAGTTATGAACGTGATCTTGGCTATAATGCCTCTTGTTATCAATTCATACTAACTTAGGGAGGAATTTCTAATTTTGTAAGGAAGATAGCAAAACACTGTCTCACCCAAGCTTGTCAGCTTCTTTGCAAGATTACAAAGTTGAGAGCAACTGAGGCAAAACCTCTCTGGTATGTGATCTATGGAATCCTTCTTACTCACAACAGGATTTTCCTATGATGGGTCAAACATTTTCAGTTGGATTTCAAGAAACCACAATCTAAATTCGACAAGTAGACAACACATGACAGAGGCCCATCATTATATGGCAGGATCCTCCAATTAGCTGTAATTGCTATAAATCAAAAAAGGTTAAATATTTCTGAACAATTTTAGATTTTGGAAAAGGGAAAGCAAAGAACATAAAGACTGTGTTTTATAATCTCATGAATCTCTCTTGGATTAAAAAACAAATAATCCTTGATACTTTTGGAGGTAGGGTCTATTGAAAGGTATTTCTTAGCTTTAACAGGGAATAAGCTATTATAATTTTTGAAAAACCAGGCCAGCCTGTGGTATTCTTATTCTAATTAAGCCAGACCTGTTAAAACATTTAACGCATATTTATATGGAATATATGACATCTTCCTACATAAATTATATTTTGAGTTTCATATTATTGATGTTGCAAAAATATGGATTAAAAGTGATAATAATGATACTAATGTAAATCTTCCTCTTTGAGGGGTAATTGCTTTATTATGAGAAGTGGTAATCCTAGGCCTTATTTGTGCTTATGATCTCCCTAGAATTCCACAGAAGTGTTTCTTTCCTCCATTCCTCCAGCAAAAATTTCTAGAGCAGAACTATCCAATGTAACTTTCTGCAATCATAAAAATATTCTGTTAAAATATCTGCATGGTCCAATATGGTAGCCGCTTGTGCCTATTAACCACTTGAAATGTGGCTAGTGCAACTGAGTCACTAAATTCTTAATTTAATAATTTATAATTTAAATATTCACATGTAGCTAGTAGCTACCATATTCAACAGCAAAGCTCAGAGGTACTTCACATTCTGTATTTAATTTGGAGTATGCATGAATGTACTTAAGGAAAATGAGTTTTGTTACAATATTCCATCCTCTTCCATCCATTCATCCATGCAGTTGATTTGTACTTTTTAAGCACCCTCTGTGTATAAAACACATATTAAGCTTATGTAGTGAGGAAGATGATACAAGATTTGTAGAAGATAAATATTATACTAAATAGGCTAAGTGACAAAGGACAGAGCAAAGTGATATGGTAGTACCAAAGAATGTGAATACTTTGAGGTAATAGAATTAAGAAGAGCTTCATGGAAGAAGTAGCTCTTTAAATGTTTTTGATAAATAGCTGCCAGGTGTAGAAAGAAAGATAGGGAAGAGAACGAGAATGCAAGATAGAAAAGTCTAAAGTTTAATCTGGAATGTGGGTATAAGGAAGAGGAAATAGTCCAAATCTTTTGAAGTGTGAATGACTGAAGAGGTTTGTGCCAAGAATAGATAAGGCAAAGTCAGGAGAAAGAATATGTTTTATAAGAAAATGTTGAGACTAAGCAAGATAATGTACTTTAATCTGAGATTGTATAAAAGTTACTTGATTATAAAAAATGTATTTGTAATAAACTTTAATTACAAATGAGCTGAAATTTTAGCCATTAAACAAACCTGATATGTTAATTATAATTTTACTAAAGACAAATATGATCTACGTGGAAATAAGATATGCTTAAAGAGACTTCTAGTAAAGTATGAGCATTAATCATCTATTTAAACTTCCATATTCGTTTCTATATTTAAAGACTGGGACAGCTACAGTAAGTGCAGATAAACACAAACATACATAAATTTTCTCTTAATTTCTGTATACGATTATTTGGGCAGTGCTAGATAACCTAAAATTAATTAATTTTTTTTCATGCCCCAGGGGAGTGCCTTAAATACTTCAGCCACTATTACATTCTGTATTAATCTAAAAGCAAAGACCAAAATACTTTGAGGAAGTAGATATCCTTGTAATGGGATGTAGATAGCTAATCAAACACCATAAATATAGAAACTTAATGATAGATTTATCAATGCCCAGATCCATCACACATTCCTTTTGAATATACGTTTATTAACATGGATGAAATTTGAATAAAAGTTAATATTATCTACAGAGATCTTTGCTATTTTTGCTTTGCCTCTGGGAATTAATGCTTACTATTTTGACCAGAAAATCTTCCTTTGCAAACAAAGGAAGAATTGAATAATGTTTTTTATAGTATGAGTAAACAAATTTTATATATATAATCAGGTATTTAATACAAATACATAATCAGAAGAGTGGGAGAGAGTTAGGGTTATACATCTGCATTTAATACAGCCAGTCCAATAAATGGGTTGAAATTATTTTTCTAGCTGATCCTTCATCCCTGGATCCACACAGCTAACAGATAAGGGTTTTATTTCTTGGAAAGCAATTATGAATTCCATAAATTTTATTAAAATATTTTTCCATTAATATTTATAATAATATTTTTAATTGAAAAGTTGTAGCCCTTTATATTTAATATTTTATGAACCAGTCAGATGCACTTCATGACTTTGGGGCTATGCCTATGTTGGTATTTTTTTTCTCCTAGAATGATTTATGAGGAACAAGAAGTTGTGAACTCTTGTGAACCTGTGAATACAGAGTTTGCTAACACATGGATTCTAAAATTCTGGAATTTCTGGTTCTAATAAAATATCTCTATGAATTTGGTCACCCAATAGAATGTTGGTGGGTGAATTAAAATACTATTTCTCCAATATTTCTCTTTCTCTCTTACACACACACACACACACACACACACACACTCGTCACTGGTTGATTCAAGCTTATTGATATTAATTTGTCAATTCCAGTTGTTGTCTACCTTAGTTATTGATTCTTCCTGTTGACCTTTATTTATTTTTTATTGTTTTATAGGCAGGGTTTTCGCTGTATTACCCAGGTTGAAGTGCAGGGGCATGATCATAGCTCACTATAGCCTCCAAATCCTGGGCTTGACTGATCCTCCTGCCTCAGCCTCCCAAGTAGCTGGGACTACAGGCACACATGAACAGACCTGGCTAATTTTTTATTTTTTGTAGAGATGAGGTCTTTCTATGTTGCCCAGGCTGGTCTCCAACTCCTATTTTCAAGCCATACTCTTGTTTTGGCTTCCCAAAACACTGGAATTACGAGCTTTCAGCCACTGTGTCCAACCCCTGTTCACCTTTATATCAATATGGTTTATGGAGATATTTCTGTTAAAAGATAACATACTTGAATTTTGTTCAATTCAGAGTTTTGTTTAACTGCCTCTCTCTGATCCTTAGAATACATATGTCTATAAGACCACATCTTTGGTGTTATTTATAGTGGAAAGACTTCAACTTTATTCAGATTTTGCAAAAGCTATAAGTAAAATGTCTGCTTTCTGCTATTGTGTACATTTTGTTATGTGATGGCATAGATACAGTAAATAAGGGAAAACCACAAGGAGGATCGACACTAGCCCCTGTCAATGGTAAGAAAGTTTCTGAAGTTTTTTGTTATTGTTGTTATTGTTTTTCCTGCACTGAATAAATGTGGTCAAGTACCAGATTCCAGTTTGCCTATTATCCCTCCACCAGTGTAGGCTTAAGCTTAAACTCAAATTGCAACTTGCATATGCAAATTTAATTTGCATAGAAAAATTGAGTTTTTTGGTGAGACTAAAATTTCCATAACCTGGATGTCTTATTAGTTGAAAAGTGGTAGGAAAACTCCCACAAATGAAGTAACTGTAATTTACACTCCTTGTTAATTATCATCTTGAGAAAAGTTTCTTTTGTAGTTTCAGATTTCTGTGGACTACAATTTTTAAACAGGTATACTGTGAAGAATATGAGAAATCTACACTTAGAGAATTTAAGATATCTAAGAGAATTGTCACAATCGTGAAAGACGAGAACCATGAAATGCCCATTGTCCCTCTTTTAAAGAAACAACATTTTCTAGTGGAAATCAAACTTTTTTTTAGGACACATAAGACATTCCTTCACTTTCATTTTCCTTATTCTAGCAAGTTTTATTTTTGGCATACCTCAAGACAGAAAAAAAAAATGAGTATTTCTTGCCAATTTTCAAAAATTAACAAATCCTACAAATACTCATTATAAATAGATCAAAATATTCAGCCACATGCTATTACAAAGGCAGTCAATTTAAATCAAGTTTGACTTGCAAACTTTCTTCTACCCCACCTACTTTTACAGTCCTGCTCATCTCCCCATTTTGTAGTCCCTGATTTGCATAAAATATACTAAATTATTCAAGAAAAATGTCCTAGGCACTTCACTGATCCAATATTGCCTTCATATTAACAAATATTATTTTCTCTTTACTTGAGGTGGGTAATCATTCTATTTATTTTACCCTATATCTTTTTTGTCTTAGTTACTTTTTTTATTTTGCGACAGGATCTCATTCCATCACCCAGTATAGAGTGCAGTGGCACCATCATGGCTCACTGAAGCCTCTAACTCCTTGGCTCAAGTCATACTCCCACCTCAGCTTCCCCTGTAGCTTGAATTACAGGTGCATGTCACCGTGCCCAGCTAATTTTTAAAAAACTGTTTTTTGTAGATACAGGGTCTCACTGTGTTCCCCTGGCTTGTCTGGAGCTCCTAGGCTCAAGCAAGCCTCCTGATTTAGCCTCCCAAAGTGTGAGGATTACAGGTATGAACCACTGTGCCCAGCCTAATCACTTATTTTAGTGTGAAACTACTCTAAATACATGAAACTGATAAACATTATTGTGGCAAATATATTGTTTCTATCCTAACATTAGAACCTAGGAATATTAGAAATTCCTTTTTGATTGTTACTACAAATATTGATTTTAAAAATACATACAAATACACATATGTATGTCTAATATATATGAAATATGCAATATCTAGATGAAAAGGGTCTAGTGCTTAGTTTAAAGAAAGCCATAAGACTGGATAAGGAGATGCCTTTTAGGGAGAAACAGAATTCTCGGTCTCAAACATGTAATTGTATATTTCTTTAGGGAGACTAAAATGTTTGAAAACAGCTACTAACATTTAAATATGTTGTAATAAGCAATTTTTAAATAGATCACCTTAATAGACTTAGAAGTGGTTGTAGAAAGAAACTTAAATGTGATCATTATCCTTTATATTCACAAAAAAAGTCCTTCTTAGAATAAACTTTTGTGTATTCATTGTTTGGTATATTCACTGTTCTTTAACATATCACAAAGGGAAAATGCAACTTCTAGGAGTCTTTTTGTCACTTCAGTTAACATAAATGGAAATGAGTATTCTTCATGACCATTTTACTATAGGTTATATTTACTAGTTTTCAAAATTCTCTGATTTTATCATGTTGAAAAATGAAAGAAGAACATTATTCTTGGATTTTTCCCTAAAACTGAGTAAAATTCCTCTGGAAAATTATTCTTTCTGAATAGGATCAAGTAATATGTCTTTTGCCTTTTATCATGATATTTTATAGTATGCCTATTATTATTATGTGAACCATTTTTAAACTTTCGTACTTGAGTTACATAAATATCTGATGGTTCAAAACTAAAATGTTTACAAATATACAATTTAACAATGAATAATTACACTTTGAACTATACCCTCTATGACCTGATAAAGTGATCAGTTTAAAAACACGATACCATTTCTGTCATAAAAGCAAAGAAATCCAAAACTTTTTTTTTTTTTAAGATGGATTCACACTCTGTTGCCCAGGCTGGAGTGCAGTGGCATCATCTGGGTTCACCACAACCTCTGCCTCCTGTGTTCAAGCGATTCTGTTGCCTCAGCCTCCCAAGTAGCTGGGACTACAGGTGTGCACCACCATGCCCAGCTAATTTTTGTATTTTTAGTAGAGATGGGGTTTAACTATGTTGGCCAGGCTGGTCTTGAACTCCTGACCTCATGATCTGCCTTCCTCAGTCTCCCAAAATGCTGGGATTACAGGCGTGAGCCACCACGCCTGGCCAAAATCCACAACTTTTTACATGTTGATTGAGTAGTCATTTGAAAATAATGAAGTAACATTCATTTAAAGTAACATTTATTTAAAAATAGAATTTCCTCAGAAAAACCAGTTTCCTCAGAAAAACCAATTAATACATTACTAAAGACTATAAACAATAAGTTAAAATTTTAATTATATTTTCTAGAGTCTTTTTTTCTTACTTCCTCTCTGGTTAATTAAAAATGATTAGGCCACTTGAAATATAAAACTGCCACTTCATATTTTATGGCATTATTGTAAGTAAATAATATTCTCACTGACCAAAAAAATTCCCATTAAAATGGCATATTTTAATGATATAATATCCTTTTAATTAACTTGATGATTTTTTTAAACGACTAACTATGCTAAGATTTGAAAATACATACCTTTGGTAAAAAGAGGGAATGTATCCTGTTAACATTGCTTAAGCTGTTCAGAAAGAATATTCTTTATTTGCAGACTGCTGTTTCCAGCAAGGCCACTGATACAAGAAGTGTAAAACTTCCACAGTTTAGCTAACAGCGGGGATTACTGCTATCCATATGTGATTGAAAAAAAAAGTGGGAAAATTCATAGTTTTCTACTCAGGCTATTTGAATTCCTGCTGCCAAGATCATATACACACTAGCAAACTCCTGCAAGTCCTAATCCTATTTTAAAAATATATAAAGGAAATACAGATTCATGTTTCTGCAAATTACTGTGGTGACAAATATAGTGATACACTAAGCAGCTGGAGTCATCTTAATACAATTTCCAAAGAATGTAATCAGTTATTAAAATAAAAGTAGCTACCATTTATTGAGTTCTTATTATGTGTCAAGAACTGTGCTAAGTGAATTTAATACAGCAATCTTATGATATTTCTACTGTTATTTTCACCTCCATTTACATGTGAGGGAATTGAGACTCTAAAAGTTTCAATAACTTGCCCAAGGTCACAGACCTATTAATGTATACAGCTAAAATTTGAAAGAAGATTTATATGGGTCAAAAGCTTAAGCTCTTAGTTACTACACAGACTTTATACAATACAAAATATGTTTATTTTTCACTTATGCTAAAACAAAACTCAGTAACGTTTTGGAATCAGAATCTAGATTGTAATTATCAAGGACATCACCCAGTAAAGAGCTCTTCTGTTTGAAATGTAAGTTTAGAAAATAAAATGGAAAAGATAACTGATAGCAAATGGTTTTGTTAATTTATCGTTTTCTCAGGAATCAAATTTTGCAAAATTTCTGATAATGGGATAAAGAATTATATGGAAGCTTTATTCTGTGTGTTTCTAGAATCCATATTAAATTGCAAACACAATAAATCTGCAGAAACAAAAAATGCTACCATTTAATCCAAATGCCTATCTTATTAGAAAAATGCCTGTTCATTCAATAAGTCATTGAATAGGAAAATAGATTTACTTGATGCTACATTTCATTGAAATTGATGTTGGATAATTGGGTCATTTGTACTGAGGCATTTAATAGAACTGTGTTTCATTTTTCAAGAACTCATATTAACATTAAATCAGACGTCTCAACTTTATAAACTGACTTTCATTTGATCTTAGCCAAAAAGCTGAGAAGTGATCAAATCTCAGTTTCTCCAGAAGTATGCATTATTCATAAAGACTTCTCCAACACTAATTTTTAGTAAAGCCTATGTAATTGTCTGGACAAATCTGAATATGTGAGGAGAAATTCAGAAGATATCTCCACTGACAATTATGATTTTCTTTCAGTACATCTGGGCCGTGACCTTTGTTTATTGGCTGAAATAGACAAAATTGCTGATATTTAGCCAACTTTGACCTGAAAAATATAAATTTCATGTAGTCTGACTTCATATATTCTATGTACATATTTAGTCAGACTTTCCACTAATATGCAATTCTCCGTACAAATCACTACATCAATAAGAAAAGATTTATTCCAAATATCTGGGGAAAATACAAAACTAAAGGTCCAGGAAAGCTTATTTCATGCAGGTGGGCATTAATAACTATATTGAAATGGTCAAAATGTGTGGGACTTCTTAATAATGCAACTTTCAATATGGGGTGAGGACTAGGATGTTTAAATATGCAAAGATAAATTTCTTATTTGAGAGCTGTTAAAAGCAGGGCAGACAAGATAAGGTGTGGTGGTGAGAAGCAGGAAATGGGATCAAAAAAGATGTATTTTAGTCAACAGAATTAATTGATCTAAATTATGTGCAGCATACCATACTAGCATAGATAACTGTAACTAAAGAAGAAATGACAAAGGACACACAAACAAAAGCTGGGAGAGTCCTTCTCTAGTATCTACATAAAGAAAACTGCCCATATTAAATTTGAAAGATTTCCACTGAGGTGGAACACAGATTGCCAACAACAACTTAGATAGACACGTTACTCCATCATTTCTAATGTGTGCATGCAGATGCATGTGTATGGTTGCCAGCATTGCTCCTTAAACGTATAGAATGCTTTGAAGGATAGGAAGAGAATCTGCCACTTGCCAGAAGGCCAGTTTTCTGAATTATTTCAGTGAAGCATTTTCTCTCGAGACCAATTCTTCAAGAAAGTACATTGTTAATGCATCAGTGTGCTTTCAAATCAATCAGGATTTTATTGTTTCACTTAAATAAAGTTATTTAATATAAGAGCCTTTCAGACTCTTGCTTCTCCTAAACATCTTTCACATATATTGCCATCTAAGTGTGACTGCGAGTCTCATGTAACACCTGGAGAACTGACAACAAATTCCATTTTTAATACACTCTGAGAGTTTGACATTTGGAGTCTATGATGAATTCATTTACACAATGAAGACTCTTTCTGGAAAATAAATCATTGGTAATTAATATTGCATTCATATGTAAAATTTCAGCTTTAATGTGAAAATATTTCTAGTTTTAAAATATGTAATTATCTGTATGAACGTACTTTGTATATAACATTTTAAAATGTTTATATCGCTCCAAAAATGTTACTTTCAGGAATGAAAGAAAAGTTTACTTTATTCTGGAAAATTATGCCTGGCTATTTCCTTCTCCTTGAATATAATCAAATGTAATCTACTGCTTCCATGCAAATGTTTTTCAATCAGTTTATGATGAAGAAATATCCATTATTCAGGCACACTATGCAGATGCTACCTTTTGTCCTTTTTATGACTCAAGACCCTCTTGTTTTGTTGACTAACAAAGGCAGAAAATGAATACTGCTCTCTAAATGCTTTATGTTTTCTTTTAAATTCTTCTGAGTTGAATAAGTAACTGCCCTTCTCATTAGAATCATTTTACCTGAAGCCTAGAAGGGATAATAAACTCTTTTTTTTGTTTTCTTTTTTTGAGACAGGGTCTTGTTCTGTTGCCCAGGCTGGAGTGCAGTGGCATGATCATGGTTCACTGCAGCCTCCACCTCCCAGGCTCAAGTAATCCTCCCACCTCAGCCTCCAGAGTACCTGGGTCTACACACACATGTCACCACACTCGGTTAAGTTTTTTGTATTTTTGGTAGAGATGGGGTTTCATCATGTTGCCCAGGCTGGTCTGGAAATCCTGGGCTCAAGCTCTCTGCCCCACTTCACCTCCCATAGTGCTGGGATTATAAGCCCAGGGTGCCTAGGAATAAACCTTTTAAAAAAACAAACAAACAGCATTTCCATGTTTTCAGTAAAAATGAATAACTTTTGAATTTAAACCAAATATCCCTAATATTAAATGTAAGCCATCAAGTACCTTAACATGAACGATCAACTGAATATATTTATTATAGGTTAGTTTGCTTTTGGTTTTGCCTTTTTTCTAAAGTCAATGATAGCAGTAGAAAGTGTCCAAGTTTTCAAAAGAAAGTAATTGCTACTTCAGCTGCTTAATGGAAACAACCAAAACTAGGTACATGAACATTAAGTTACACATAGAAAATCATTTTAATTACAGCAAAATAGTCTATTATGTATCATCTTTGTTCCAAACTCTAATCAAGAAATATCCATAGTTTTCTGTGTTAACTTTGTCAGACAACAACATTTAGATATACAGGATATCAAAGCCTTATTCTCCTGGGCATATATCCTTTTACTGTGCATCTCCAAGACAAGTAAGAGCAAACAAGGGCTAAAATCAGAGTATGGGGCAAACAGTTGCCTTAAAGAGTCAAAGCACATATTCCTAATTGTACCTTCTGTTTTTAATTTTAGACAAAGAGATGCTTAAAAACAGAATAAAGGAGATTTTCAAACTGATCATTGTTTTGACATAGATGTCTATTTGTAGAAGAACAGAAGTAGAAAACAGAGTGAACTGCAGTAAAATAGTTAATCTTTCAACAACTTACTTTATGAAGAAAGAGTAGTGAAAATTCAGTGGAAGAAGAAAAAAAGAAAGTGGGGAGAAAATGGAAGAGTATGAAAAGCGTTATGTAAAAAGCTTTTCTTTTTGAGACAGAGTCTCACTCTGGCACCCAGGCTAGAGAGCAGTGGTGCCATCTCAGTTCATGCCACCTCTGCCTCCCTGGTCCAAGCGATTCTTCCATCTCAGCCTCCTGAGTAGCTGGGATTACAGATGTGCGCTGCCTTACCTGGCTGATTTTTGTACTTTTAATAGAGACGGGGTTACACCATGTTGGCCAGGCTGGTTTTCAACTCCTGGCCTCAAGCAATCCACCCACCTTGGCCTCCCAAAGTGCTGGGATTTTAATTACAGGCATGAGTCACTGCGCCTGGCTGCAGAAACCTTAATGAGGTTATCAGTTCAATCTCCCTATTATGTAAACCTGGCAACTTTCTCTGACCTTTTAACTCCCCTGACCTGGAATGTTGTAGGCTCTACTAAAGGAGTCAAAAGGCTACTAGTGTGGAAGCATAAAAGATATTTGGAATTGATTCTGTAAATGAAAACTTAAATGATCTAGTTTGTAATTCCTTGATTAGTATACATGATAAATGGAAATTTTTATTACGGAACATATGTCTAATCATTATATTGCCATTTGTCTAAGCAAGAATATATAGGCATATGTATCTACATATGTCTCTCCATAAATACTAATGTTTAATATATGAATAAAAGACATATATCCCTATAAGTGCACTTGCAAAATGTGTAGAAAATATCCAACTTTGTTATGTGGCATCTCATCTGGTTTTATAAGTCATATGTAACACCTAATTTTAAAAACTTATTTACTTATGAACACATATCAGTATTCACTGTTTATGGCAATTTATGAATATAAATGTTTAACACCTAAAGCCTCACACCTTTCAGTTCTTTTCTGAATAATACGTTTTTATTTAAGTTTTATCACTCATTTCCACAGTCAGAAAAGTTTTTAAAGAGTCATTGTTTTTATTACACAACCAGGAAACTGAGTATTTTTCAGAAATTCATAGTAAATTAAGTGAAAGGCCAGAAACCTACTTTCTCTTGTGAATCTTTAAACAACCTTATCAAGCTCATTTATATCATGTATCACAGTATACCAAAAAAATTACGTGTTTTACTCTTCATACCAGCCTCTTAGTAATCATCTCACACTCACTCTTGTGAGCGTAGCACAATTCCTCAATAGAGAGGTGCTCTTTTACTTAACAGAACTGTAAATGTTTGTGACTAATTGAAGGATAATAGAAATTTTAGCTGTAGATATAATTTTTTAATGTCAGATAAAATGAAAATTTTTGTTTAGGAGGTCATAGATTTAGTCCAAATCACTGTTCATCTTTGTGGAATATTCTAAAATTTTAATTTCAAAAATGCATGTAGGATTTTTTTCAAAAGATAATTCAGGAAAATAGAAAACATGGAGTAGGTAAAAAATAAGCTATCCAAAATCTCTGGAAAAGGGTAGGGTTTCATTAAGTATTAATTGATAATTTACGATAAGGAAAACAGATTAAATGTGACCTAAGTCTTTATTTTTAAAAGTATGTTTTGAATATAAGCATTTCATGATTTATTATATAATTTCAGAAATTATGTATATGTGTTAAAGGAAGAAATAATCCATGTCTAAGTAAAATGCATTCCAATAAGAAATGAGTTCTTACAACCTCACTGCTATCTGGTGGTAATAAATCCTAACAGCAGGAAGACAACCTAAGTCCTACAAAAATAGGTTGTTTTCTGTGAAAAGTAGAACTTTCAAGTAACAAAGTGACACTGAATATTAGCAAGAGAAGCATAATTTCTAAGCATTATTAAAAACAAATTTCTATTTGTCTAGATCTAATTTAAAGGCCACTATGTATCATATATTTGTTAAAGTGTCTGTGTATTTATATTTTAGAAAAATGATTCTACTGATTTTTTTTTTTTTTTTTTTTTAGAGGGAGTCTTACTCTGTTGCCCAGGCTGGAGTGCAGTGGCAAAACCTTGGCTTACTGCAACCTCTGCCTCCCAGATTCAAGTGATTCTCCTGCCTCAGCCCCCCCAAGTAGCTGGGATTACAGGGCCCACCACCACTCCTGGCTAATTTTTGTATTTTTAGTAGAGATGGGATTTCACCATGTTGGCCGGCTGGTCTCGAGCTCCTGACCTCGGGTGATCCACCTGCCTCAGCCTCCCACAGTGCTGGGATTACAGGTGTGAGCCACTGTGTCTGGCCTGTAACACCGTGTTTTAACCCCAGGCGGAGTGCACCATTCCTGGAGGTATTGTAATACCAGGTCAATGCGAGGGGTGGACAGAGCAAGCTCCTATTCAATCCCTCTGCTCCAAAAATCCATTTAATATATTGTCCTTGGATAGAGGATGTATCAGATATTAAACTGATAAGAACAGATACTACAATAGATCTTAGACAAAAGGCCAAGAAGCGATACTGATACTGATTCTTTTTTTTTTTTTTCAAGTTTTTAAAATATCAAGATAAGAAAAAAACATAAAGCTTAGCTACTAGAATGAAAGTCTACTTGGACAAAATTCTACCATGCTTTTTCTTTGTTTGTACTTATCAAGCAAATGGATCTGTGTTCATCTATGTTTTTGTTTGCACTGTATTTCCATCATTATGGCATGATAATAGTTATTAAGAAAATACATCCAAGAGAAGATATTTTAACTTTCGACTGACTTTTGATAAATATCTTTGACTCACAATATTCCATTCTGGCTGATAAACCCTAACGATATGATTAAAGAACAAGGAACTGCTGCATTTTAGTTGTCTTAAGTAGAAATATAGAGTTAGTTATTTGGACAATAAGGCTAATGTCCACATAAAAATAAAACCAGCAGTTAATTTGGAAGAAAATCAGTTAAAATAATTGATTGACTCAACTAGATGTGCTATGCAGATGGATTGTAAATAAGCTCAATTCTTCCTTTACGGTTCAAACAAATGTTATTTAGTTATTTAATGCTGAGAGACATTTTATCCCTCCAGGATTTATCTCAGTATTATGAATCAGGATTTCTGAACAGAGACTAGAACTGAAAGCTCTTATTTTAACTTGAGATTGTCCAAGAAAATCCATTAAAAATCAAAACTGTACCTGCCTCTAGATCAAATCTGTCAAATATCCAATACAAGTGAAATAAAAATGCAATCGTCTTTGATGAGAAACATTACAAGTCATCTATAATTTTAATTTGCTTAAACTCATTATATAATCTACTACAAAAATAGAATTATCAAAGGAGAAAATCTAGTTTTAAATTAGACACTTAAAGTGTGTGTGTTCACATTCACTAGGCTGTAACTGAATTGTTAATGACAGACAATTTTATAGATACAATATTTCTCCTACAATTAAGCTGTCCAGAATAAAGAAGAAAAACCTTAATATTCAGTTTAACTAATGTACTTTTATGTTTCCTCAAGGAATGGTGCTCTACACTCTTAACACAGTTAATAAAGCTGAGAAATGGATATAATATAAAACATATATCTAAAGAGAAATTGAAAAGTCTATGTGCATAATCATTATTAATATAGTTAAATGATACTTCAAAACATAAACAAAAATAAATTTATTTTTCACATTCTGGTTAAAAACCTGGACTGTGAAGTGAAAAAGATGTGTGATCCCCGACATGGCCATTTACTGTCTTTGTACGTTTAGGCAAGTCTCAGTTTCTATATTTATAACATGGAGATAATTAGACTACCTCCTACTTCACAGGGGCACAGATGTAGACATCTAAGATATAGATAACTAAGGATTACTTTGTACCAAATATATATATATAATCCAATATGCAAAAAGTAATTGTTTTGGTAAATTTAGCATTGGTATTTTAACCATAATCTTTGGTTCAAAATGAACTTGGATTTTTCAGTTATTGTGAACTTGTTACTTTTAAGAATCAGTTTATCAAGTCAACTATTTCTAGAGGAGATAAGAAAATGATATTGACAGTTTTTCTGCCCTTTTAGTCCTTTAACAGTCTCCAACTTTACTTGTTTGTCTTCAGTAGCTTCTGAATCAAGGAATTCTTTTTCATTGAAGTTTTTCATTACATTACTAAAACTTCATAATTTATCTATATAGTAGTTTCAAAATAGTTATGCAATTAAAAAAACTACACCTGAAAATTTTCTGTGAAAATTAAATTCATTCAAATTATTTCTTAAAAGAATTCACTGTAAAAGTATATACTATGCAGTAGGAATACGTGGCTCTGGTAGAAAAGAAAACAAAAAAATTAATAGACCGATAAATATGTTGGATAAAATGCTGTCTGTTCACAAGGAAAATCTTTTACATTTTGGAAAAAAAAAGCTATGTAAAATAAATTTTTATTCAAACAAATATAACAAGACTAAAACATAACTGAGGTTGCTAGCTTTTATACTACTTCCTTGCACTTAACCAAAACTTGTTAATTTTTGTTTTGAGAAAAGCATGGCCTTTAAAGGTGCGTTTGCTGAGGAACAGTTTACAACTCTATTCCATTAATCTATTACAAGTCTAATGTGTTAGACATTTTTAGCAATAGATCAAACACCTTTAAAATATTTAAAATAGGGCAAATATTTATTTTTCTGTAAATAAGCAAAACATAAGTTTCATTAACTGGATGATCAGTAGTGTTTATGGAACATTAAAACTTTAATATATTCTGGAGTCTTAAGTCATAGGGACCTGTTGTTAAAGTTAAGATGACGATAAAACTGTTCTTAGAGTATTTCTACAAAACAAATGTCTTGGATTCAAGAGAGATCTATGTTGTCACAGAGTATTATAGTGAAATTTCAGTAAAATTTAAAGTTTAAATTGCACCATGAAACCTCATGTAGAAGACGTATCTAACATTCAAGATGGTAAACATTATATGTAACATTGCCTTATAAAATTTAAGTTTTGTTCAGAAAATTAGCTAATGAGTTAGTATTTTTATGTCTTTAATTTGTTGAAAAAGAGTCACCATTTTACTATTTAACACACATTGGTTTGGTATTTAGTATTCAAATCTATAACTAAAACTAGTTTTAACACTTTGGACTATTTCAGGTTATATGATCAGTACACATGTGATTTTTAAAAAATGTACATAAGCCCTTTTACTATGGCAAAAGATGTAATAGGATGATATAGTGAAAAGCACACTGACCAGGGAGACCTAAATTCTAATCCAGACTTCCACTAAGTTGCTTTTGTGACATTGGACAAGTCACTTCAAAGGGAATGGAACCTTCTGGAAAACAACACATTAAGTCAGTAGGTGTAACTGTTCATAGCTCATAGTTAAACAGTATTTGTGTTTTAAGTTACTTCCAAAAAAGTACAAGTTATGCACAAAGACAAAAAATATCAAAAATGACCTTCTATATTAGTCTGTTTTCACGTTGCTGATAAAAACATACCCAAGACTAGGTAATTTACAAAGGAAAGAGGTTTAATGGAGAACTCACAGTTCCACGTAGCTGGGGATGCCTCACAATCATGGCAGATGGCAAGGAGGAGCCAGTCATGTCTTCCATGGATGGCAGCAGGCAAAGAGAGAGGTTGTGCAGAGAAACTCCCATTTTTAAAACCATCAGATACCATGAGACCCATTCACTATCATGAGAACTGCATGGAAAAACTGCATGATTCAATCATCTTTCACCAGGTCCCTCCCACAACACATGGAAACTAGGGGAGCTACAAGATGAGTTTTGTGTGGGCACACAGAGCCAAACCATATCACCTTCCTAAGTAAAAATAGAAAAATCTAATAAACTAGAGATTCTAGGTTATGACAGAATGCCTAGGAACATGCATTTCTTTTTCTTTTTTTTTTTTTTCTTCTGACAATGTACTGGGTTTGAATTCAGTGCAGAACATGCATTTCACTACAATAATTCCTACTTTCTTCATTTGGAGCCAGTAATAATGAGAACAGAAATAAAATCCTAAGCAAACAATTAAATACATTTTCATCAAAACATTACTAGTTATAACTTAGCTCAGTGTATTGCTAATTCAGTAGAACCTGAGTATTTCATCACAATTTGCATTTGTTCTATAAAGAAATGTTAACCCTAACCTAGATTCCATATCTAAGAAACATTTCTTTCTTTTCCTTCCTTTATTAAAAATCTCAAATCACTACATAATTCCTAGGTTAAATTACCACCAGTAACTCAGTCTACGTGAGAATGGTGAAAAGTTCATGGAATCTTAAGTTACTGCTAATTAAATTGATGACGACTTCAGGCAAGCCATTTAGCTAATCTGGACTAGCACAATTCTTCATTTGAAAAACAGAAATGGACAAAAGAAAAGGAGGATAAAAATGGTGCCCCAGCTAATCCACAGGGTTGTTTGAAGTGTTAAATGATTATATGTAAAGGCTTCTGTCAAGAAAAGATTTGCAAATAAATATCACCTTTATGTAGAACTGTGGTTTTTAAGGAAACTTTACAATAAGGATAGTGTTTTTCTTATATTCAGTAGCACTTCAGCAGAGTATGTGTCAACATTTATACTTTCAAGTCTAACTCATGGTATTCACTAAAGAAACTAAACAGCAAAATACAGTTTTGTAATAATTTCTAATAATCTAGTTCTTCCAATGGAAAACAAAGTATAATATCAGTAGATAAAACTATTCACCCCACATGGTTAACTACCATTTAACTACAGAAATGCTTGAGTGTAATTCACATAAAATTACAAATCTGAAACCTACCAAAGTTCTGTGATCAAGCATTACCAGTACTTAGCCAGAGTAATACACCTTAGTTTATTATCAACAGTCTATATCTAAGCCAACCCATAGCCATAATTTTCCTTTTTGCTCTGAAATACTCTCCCTCTAGACCTATTATCTCAAATATTTTTATCTTCACAGAGAAGAAAATTCTTTGGAGTTTGACTCTGGTTTCTGAATCTATTTGGAATGAGAACCAAATCTTAATTTGTTTTCCAACTTAGTATTCCTTTCTTATTAAATCTGATAACATTCTTATTTCCTAGTCCACTATTAACTATTATATGATTGTGTGGTTATGTTATCATATGTTTTAAATTACTAAAGCCAGGGATATTATAATAATTTTGCCAAATAAGAGTCAATAAGTTCTCACTAAAACTTTCTAATACAAATTTAAAACTCCTAAAAAATTAGATATAATATATTCTAAATTTTTATTTAATATATACCCTTAATTATATTTGAACCTAATAAATTGGTACATATATTATCTGATAAAATGAATATTATTCCAGGGATAAGAACAAGGATCTAGTACTGTCTCTGAAACCTAAAAGGTATGTGATTTTAAGAACAGAAAAACTTGCCTTGCCTCTTTCCTCATATGACAAAAATATAAATATATGCAATACCTGTTTAACAGAATTGTTCTGAGATTCAGATGAGATAAAATCTGCTGGAGTACCTTAAAATGAAATGAAAACAATTTAAAAGTGATAATGTAATTATTTACATAGTAAAACCGGTAATATTAATGATATTGCCTTTAGTTGTTACTGCGAAGTGCTATTTCAGGTATTTTCTTTAGTTTTTGTGTTAAGTTTCATTATAAATCTGCTTTGATTTTTAGTTTGCCTGTTTCAAAAACTTAGTAGATTCAGTTATAACCAAAGCATGTTCTTGGGTGATCTATTAATGAGAAAACCTACAATTATTTTTGCACTAATATAATAGTTGCTATCATTGGCATAGGATATAAAGAATATATAAAGTGTAATGATATTTTAAAGGCAATATTGTATATTATGTTCTCAAAGTGTCTTCCATTTCTCTGAAACATGATGCTTATTTGAGTTGTCAGTCCTTATCTTGGAACCTAACTGTAACTTAGAAGTGTAATTTTTTCCTAATGAATATAATCCATCCAGTTCCTTTAATGTTCTTACTAATTCTGTTGTGATCCTACCATATTATTAGCAATTGAAAGTACTTAGACATTTAGTATATATTATATGGTATTGTCTTCTGGCCAATACTGCTCAACCTTCACTGACATCTCTTTAAAATCTATTCTTCAAGTATATAATTTATGATTAAAATTTCATCCAGTTATATAGTATGTTCCTGTAATTAAAACTAAACTTGTTCTGTTAAGATCTACTCAAATTGATTCTGAAGCTGGAAATAGAATTGACTTAAAGTTATGAAATAGAATTGGAATACTCTGACACCATTATTTTGTTTAATATTTTGAACAATTCTAATATTTGCTAGATTAGCCCAAGGAATTATTTCATATTTTTTTCCAGTTATGAGTCTGAAATAGTCTTATTTTTACATGTATTACATATGAATTTTTATTTTAATGCCATTTTAAATTAACTCAATTGTTTCTCATTATCTTAAAACATGAATAGATTGTTTTCATAGAACGGATATTTCTAGTTATCATAGAGTAAGTTTTCTTCTCTATTCTTTGATAATAGAATATGAAGATGTTTTGCTGTTTATTTGGTCTTGATTTTTATATTTATTCTCCTTTCTGTATATTCTAGATTTTCCTTTTTTAAAAAAAAAAAAAAAAAAAAAAACTAAAAAGATACAGGGTATTTCGGCTGCTATAGGGGTCTTTTGATGTACATGGAAACAGTCTATGCTTAAATAATATGGTTTGGATTTGTGTCCGTACCCAAATCTTACGTCCAGTTGTGATGCCCAGAGTTGAAGAAGGGGCCTGGTGGAAGGTGACTGGAGCATAGTGGGGGTGGATTTTCCCCTTGCTGTTCTTGTGATAGTGAGTGAGTTCTGAGGAGCTGTGGTTGTTTAAAAGTGTGTGGCACTTGCCCCATGCTCCTTATTCCTCCTGCTGTGGCCATGTAAGACGTGACTCCTTCCTCTTCATCTTCTGCCATGATTGTAAGGTTCCTGAGTCCTCCCTAGCCATGCTTCCTGTACAGCCTGTAGAACTGTGAGTCAGTTAAACCTTTTTTCTTTATAAATTACTCAGTTTCAGGTAGTTCCTTATAGCAATGCAAGAACAGACCAACACAGAAAACTGGTACCAAGTGTGGGGTTCATACCCACATGGGCACTAGCTTAATATTGTTAAGTAACGTTAAGGGAAATGAAATCCAAGACAATTTTGGCAGACATTCAAGTTCATTTAGCACTTACAAAAACATTTTAATCCTATTGGTCCTACTGAGGTCCTCAAATTATTACTATCAAACAATTATTACCATTTTGCTGTTGCTGTTAGTATCTGAGCTTAGAAAAGACTAGTACAGCTGGGCACGGTGGCTCACACCTATAATCCCAGCACTTTGGGAGGCCGAGGCGGGTGGATCAGGAGGTCAAGAGATCGAGACCATCCTGGCCAACATGGTGAAACCCTGTCTCTACTAAAAATACAAAAAAAATTAGCCGGGCGTGGTGGCACGCGCCTGTGGTC
>CAUYLG010024642.1:0-16956 GCA_963573385.1 Cacajao melanocephalus | reverse complement strand
GGCCCAGGCGGGTGAATCATGAGGTCAGGAGATCGAGACCATCCTGGCTAACATGGTGAAACCCAGTCTCCACTAAAAAAAAATACAAGAAATTAGCCAGGCGTCGCGGCATGCGCCTGTAGTCCCAGCTACTTAGGAGGCTGAGGCAGGAGAATCACTTGAACCCGAGAGGTGGAGGTTGCAGTGAGCCGACATCCCGCCACTGCACTCCAGCACTCAGTCTCAAAAAAAAAAAAAAAAAAAAGAGCCTATGACCTTGGGGGTCTGCGTTCTGGCGCTGTCAGTGAAATGATTGCCACACACCCCTTTATGCCAGCCTCTAGGTGTTGTTGGGAAAACGTGGGACACCCCCCACCCCAGATCATTGCTATGATATCCATTGCTATTGTCCGCTGCTCCTCAGACCCTTTGGCCCCTTGGCCGTGACCCCTCTCCTTCAACCGTTTCTCCCATGCCAACAAGGGTCCTGTAATCTGCCGGGAATCCTGGATATCAGGTTTCTCCACTTGCTGTCGTACTTCAGGGTCACATTCAGCTGGTCCCTCCTGTCTCCATTCCTACTCCATCCATTCCCCCACCTCCTGCGGCCATCAGAGGGCACTGGGGCATCAAGGGGTAGGTGAGGTTTTAATGGCAAAAACCTCAATTACTTTTGCACCAACCTAATATCTTGGCACCCCATCTCCTTCACCCACCTCCCACCTCACTCCACTTGAGTTCCTGAGTTCGTACACTCAAAACCGGAGTTGCCCTAGTTGGGGAGAGATACTTGTGGGGGAATAGCCATAGAGTGGGGAGCCATGTGGCAGGAAAGATCTCCCAGCCTGTGTGGATGTGGTGAAAGGGCTGCAGCTGAAACCTCCAAATGGACTGAGAGCAGGGAGCTTAGGGCTGAGGTAGGAAGTGGCATGGAGCAGGTGCAGAGTGGGGCAGTGGTACCCTCCATGATTTTGCTTGCATGGCTCTGCCTCCAGGCCATTTAGGCCAGCTTCTCCATGCAAACACCAGCTCAGAAGAGGAAGGCAGGCTCATTAGGAGAAGCTGCTAATTTGAGATCTGAAAATCTGGGTTCGCTAAATGACTACTACAGTGTGCTGTGTATGTCCTTGGGCAAATCATTTCACCTCTTTGGGCCTATTTCCTTCATGTTAACAAGGGGTAATTGCTGAAGTGGACTTCCGTGAGGCTCAAAGCAGTCTGTATTGTGAAAAGGGCTCCCTGAATGGTATCTGAAGTTTTTGTTATTCTTCTCATCCCTCTCCTCAGTCTTTCAGCTGTCTTGCTGTCCACCACCCATCTCACCACAGGCCACAGCCCTGGACTCCGCCTTCCTCTACCCACCACTTCCCCAGTGGTCTCTACCAGACTTCCCCTCCCCTGGCGAAGTCTCTTGGGCCCAGACCTCAGACTCCAGGATCCACCTCCAGGCACTGCCCAGCTTGGTGGGAGTGAGGCCTAAGAAAGGAAAAGAAGGCAGTAGGCCAGGGCCTGAGTCAGGGAAGGAAGGGCTGGAGCTGGCCAAGCAGGGTGCAGCCTATGAGGGGGAAGAAGGAGCCCCAGATTCAGATGGGAAGGTAAATTCTGACTACTCCCATCACTGGGACCAGGTAAGAGCCTCTGAACGGACCACACAAGAGCATTGACCTGCATTTTGTGGATGTCTAAAGAGATGCACTGAGGCCTTGTGCGGTGGCTCATGCCTGTAATCCCAGCACTTTGGGAGGCTGAGATGGGCGGATCACTTGAGGTCAGGAGTTTGAGACTAGCCTGGCCAACATGGTGAAAACTCATCTTTACTAAAAATACAAAAATTAGCAGGGCATGGTGGCGCACTCCTGTAATCCCAGCTACTCGGGAGGCTGAGGCAGGAAAATCGCTTAAACTCGGGAGACGGAGGTTGCAGTGAGTTGAGATGGCACCACTGCACTCCAGCCTGGCTGACAGAGTTCTAGTATATCTGGAAAAAAAAAAAGGGAGAGAGAGAGAGAGAGAGAGAGACATACTGAACTGCCAGGGATAAGAAATAAGCTCCCATTGGAGTACTATAGAGACTAGGCTGCTGTAAAAAAGAATGGACAGGCTCTCAATGTACTGATGTGGGATCCTGAATGCTGTCCAAGGTTTATCAAAGGAAAAGAAGCCAGGTGCAGAACTGTGTCGAGAGTATGTTAACTAACTAGGAAGAGTAATATATCCAGAATCCAGTCACCCCTCACTACTGCTACTGCTATCAACCTGGTCCAAGACCATCAACATGTCTGGCCTATCTTGTTCCATTACCTCCTAATAGGTCCCTCGTATTCTACCTTTGCTCCCCTGAAGTCTGTTCTCAACAAAGCAGCCAGTTTGAGCTTTTTAAATAAAAAAACTCATTTCATGCTCAACATCCTGCAGTAGTTCCTCATGTCACTAGGCATAAAAGCTCAAGTTCTTAGGCCCTCTATGACCTGCCCCCACTCCCACCTCCAGCTCAATTTTGACTTTTTCTTTTTTCTGTGGTACCTATCATCTAATAACATATACATACTGTCTATCCCCTAAAATGTAAGCTGTGTTCACTGTTTTATTCACTGCTGTATCCAGACACCCACACTGGCATACAGTATACACTTAACATTTGTTGAATGAAAGATGCAGTCTATGCATAGACTGGAATGTTCTCCAAGAAACTGGTAACCATGGTTGCCTCCAGGGGGAGCACTAAGGGATTGGGGGATAGACGTTGAGACTTTAATTAAAGTTCTTTCTTTTGAGATGGAGTTTCACTCTTGTTGCCCATGCTGGAGTGCAATGGTGTGATCTTGGCTCACTGCAACCTCTGCCTCCCAGGTTCGTGATTCTCCAGCCTCAGCCTCCCAAGTAGCTGGGATTACAGGCACTCACCACCACATCCAGCTAATTTTTGTATTTTTAGTAGAGACAGGGCTTCACCATGTTGGCCAGGCTGGTCTAGAACACCTGACCTCCTGTGATCCTCCCGCCTCTGCCTCCCAAAGTGTTGGGATTACAGGCATGAGCCACCACCCCCGGCCTAGAGTTCTTTACTCTAGGCATATATCACCTTTACAAAAAGAACCTAGAACCTAGGGGGAAAAAAAGTTAACTAAGAAGAAGGCTGAGTAAGAGCTGGTCCCAGGAAGGGAGGAAGAGGGCCCTATCTACCATCTCCAGGCCAGTGCCCCAGGTGACGGAGGGGTGGGGGATGATAACTGGGCCCCAAGAGGGGCCAGGGAATGCTGGACGGGGATCCCGCGGAAATGTTGAACAAGTCCCATGGCTGGCTCTGAGGTTTTGGGGGCTGTGGGTGGGCACATCAGTAAGTATAAGCACCCCGTGAGCAAGACGAGACACACGGCTGACATATATCTACCACTGGGAGATATCTACCACTCAGGGAAAACACCAGCTATAGCCACCAAGGGGAAGTGAAGAGCCAATTCTGCTCAGTCTAGCTGTTTATGTCCTGATAGGGCTGTGCCGTTATAAGCCTAAGGGACCTGTGTGGCCACACAAGTACCTTTCTCTTTGTATGTGAGCTGGGAGCTCTTGTAGCTCATGGGGTTCTGCTTCCTTGATGAGCTGGGGACTATTCTCAGCTCAGTGCTTTCCCCAAGATCCTCAGAGGCAGGAAGCTGCCTGGACCAGGTCTTCTATTTGGGAAAGGGCTGGGTCCTTTGGGTTTCCATAATCCCTTGGCCTCACAGACGAAGACCCTACTCAAGCTGGGTCCCCTCCCTACCCACAGATTGAAGGGAACCTGGACTGTCTTCCACCCTCCCCACCCAGGCACCAGAGTCAAAAACCTGGCTTTCAATCTCGGTTCTATTCAAGACAAGCTCCTTTCCCCACTGGTCTAGTGCTGACTTTTTCTGATTCCCCTTTAGGTATTTAGAATCTTGGGCCTCAAGGCCTATGGAGTATATTTATAATTCAGTGATTCTCAAACAGATATCTTAGGGGGACACTCCATTCTTGGCACAATGAGGGTATGGTAACATCAACCATCTGAGCTGGTGGGCTCACTGTGCCAAGCTTGGAGGAGTGCCAGGTCCCGTGGCAATCTCAGTGGGGTTCTAGCCAGAGCAGTCCAAGCTCCTGCCCACCAGAGGTCCACCAAAGGCAGGGGTTGGGAAGGGAGGCTCAGAGATGAGGCAGGTCTGCCAGATGACACAGCTCAAAGCAGGATCCACACGTCACTCTTTACTCATTGCTTACGGCCCATCCTTGGTCGAGCACAGCTGGCCCCAGAAGTCTTGATGGCAGTTGGGCTGGGGGCTAAAGAAGAGAATGGGAAGCTGAGGCAAGCTCTGCCACAGAAGCTGCAGCTATGCCTCCTGTTTACCCAGCCCACCTGAGCGATGCCAGCCACAGAGCTGGTGGGGAGAGGAGGCAGTTCCCTGCCACCATTAATCCAGCAGTTCCTTGACACACCAGCAGCAGAGGAGGATGTAGGCGACTTCCTTCAGGATCCGCTGGAAGCCCTCCCACCCTGTGCCCATCTTAATGACAGGCACCCGCAGCCCAGTGTCTCGAGGGGCCCCTCGGAGGGAGAAGGGTAGGGTTTGGGCAAGGGGCTGTGTCCAGGGCTGCATGTGGGCAGCAGTCCTGAGGAAGGGTGTGGGAGAGGCCTTTGGTGCCTTTTATCAACACTGTCCCCACCCCCAACTCAGCCTCATGACTACAGAGACAAAGGATCCAGGGTCTAGCAAAGGGAAGGTTCTAGGCCTGGGAACAGGCTGAGTCAGCCCCTCTAGACAGGGATGGGAGGGTGGCGTTAGTGGAAGGGAGGGCCTGGCCACTCCATCTTTCATTCTCTACAGCTAGGCCAAGGCAGCTTCCCCTGTTCCAGCCCTGGTGGTGCCCTGCCTGGTTGCCCCTTTTCCAGTGGTTGGCAGAACTCCTGCTTCCGCCCTCTGGTGGGCTCCTGCTGAGGCTGACATTGAGAACCATCAGTGAGAGCTCTTTCCAACCTGTTCTGCCCTGCCCCTGGGCCCCTTAGAGTGAGCACAGCCAGTCAGAGCTGGCAGCATTTGACCCACTTCTGCTTCTCCCATCCTCTGGAACAGGAAGACACAGCTAGAGCAACAGACACAATGAGAGGCACGGTTTATTGCCAGGTTATACCCTAGGAGAGCCTCCTTCCCTCCCTCCTAGGGTGGGAGGTCATGTGCGGGAGTTCCGCTCCTCTTCTTCGTTCTCCAGTAGGTAGGCTGGACGGTAGGTGAGGTGTCCTCCTGGGCTCTGGCACTTCAGGGCCGGGTTCCGCACAGTGTTCTCCTGACTCCCCAGTGATGTGTATCTGGAGCAGGGAGGGTGGAGGGCAAGCATGTGGTAGGGTTGGCGATCCTAGTGGCCCTCCGTATCCCAGCACCCTAACAAACCCCCATACCCATTCTATTCCCCTAATACCCTTACCCTCGGTCATACAGGATACAGTATGGGACGAACAGCTGACGAAGAAAGTCCCAGATGTCTCTGTAGGTCCAGTCCTGGGAGGTCAGAGTAACAGAATAGTCACAAATGCTCCCCTCTCCCACTTCCACCCCTGCTGTCCTGGGAAGGGGCCCATCCAAGGTTCTTCTGCTCCCTTGGCCGCCTCTTTTTTTTTTTAAAGATGGGGTTTCACCATGATGGCCAGACTGGCTTTGAACTCCTGACCTCAAGTGATCCACCCACCTCAGCCTCCCAAAGTGCTAGGATTACAGGCATGAGCCACCACGCCCGGCCTGCTCCCTTGGCTTCTGAGGGAGAGCTTGCCATCTGATTCCCTGGTATAGCTTGCTCTGTGTATGCAAAGAGAAAGAGAAGGATTTCATCTTCTCCACTCTCTGCTTTCCGTTCCCGAATCACCCTCTACTACAAGGGTAGAGCTCCAGGACAGGGAGAGACCATGTCTGTCTACTTTATTTCATTTTTTTTGAGACAGGGTCTTCTGTGTTGCCCAGGCTGGAGTGCACTGGCATAATCATGGCTCACTGCAGCCTCGACCTTCCTGGCTCCAGTGATCTTTCTGCCTCAGCTTGAGTAGCTAGGACTACAGGCATGTGCCACCACTCCTGGCTTTTTTTTTTTTTTTTTTTTTTTAAGAGACAGGATTTTGCCATGTTGCCTAGGCTGGTCTTAAACTCCTGGGCTTATGTGGTTAGCCCACCTCAGCCTCCCAAAGTGCTGGGATTACAGGTGTGAGCCACTGTGCCTGGCAAGAACTTTCCTGGCATGATGGAAATGTTCTGTACTTCTGCTAATAGTCTAATATGGTGGTCACTTGAAATATGGCTAGTACAACTAAATAACTGTATTTTTTTTTTTTTTGGAGACAGAGTCTCTCTGTTGCCCAGGCTGCAGTAGAATGGTGCCATCTAGGCTCACTGCAACCTCTGCCCCCGAGGTTCAAGTGATTCTCCTGCCTCAGCCTCCTGAGTAGCTGGGATTACAGGTGCCTGCCACCACGCCTGGTTAATTTTAGTATTTTTAGTAGAGATGGGGTTTCACATTGGTCAGGCTGGTCTCGATCTCCTGACCTCAGGCGATCTGCCCCCCTTGGCCTCCCAAAGTGCAGGGATTACAGGAGTAAGCCATCACGTCTGGCCTGTATTATCATTGTTTTTTGAGACAGAGTGTTGCTCTGTCACCGAGGCTGGAATGCAGTGGTGCGATCTCAGCTCACTACAACCTCTGTCTCCTGGATTCAAGCAATTCTCCTGCCTCAGCCTCCCGAGTAGCTGGGACTACAGGCATGTGCCACCATGCCTGGCTAGCATTTTGTATTTTTAGCAGAGACAGGGTTTTGTCATGTTGGCCAGGCTGGTTTTGAACTCCTGGGCTCAAGTGATTAGCCCACCCCGGCCTTCCACAGTGCTGGGATTATAGGCGTGAGCACCACGCGCAGCCAGAACTGAATTTTTAATTGTACTTAATTTTAAAAATTGAGGTATCCACATGCCATCAAATTCATCCTTTTAAAGTATATAATTCAGTGGTTTTTAGTCATATGTATTTCATTTTAATTAATTAAAATTTAAGTATAAATAAATTATTAGTGGCTACATTGGACAGCACAGGTCTAAGTCACTATTCTGTCCACAGTAGAAAGCACAATCCCTGCTACTGAATTTGGGCTTAATAAATATTGGTCAAAAGGATGAACGGACAACACCGCCTCCCTTGGATGACGGGGCCCCTTCATCCAAGTTCCAGGCTCTAGCCTCCCCGCTACTGCAGGGAAGCCAGGGTGCAGTGACTGATAGGGCGTGAAACTGAAGGCGATAAACTCTCTTCCCCATTACCAACAGCGGATTGATGCGCATGAACAAAGGCCAGCCTGGGTCGGTGGGGCTGAAAGGGCAGAGGCTACAGGAGTAGGGGTCAGTCCGGCGGGTGCCCATCAGGACAGCCTCTAGCTGGGGATATCGTGCCTGCAGTTCACCCAGGGCCTGCTTCATGCTGCCCTCAGCCTCCAACACCTGCAGATTATACCTTAGGAAGAAACAGAAGTAGGGGTCGGCAGTGGGCTCTGTTAAGCCTCTCTTGGAACCCAAACCTCCAGGCCCCTAGTACCTCTTGATGGTGTCCTGTAGAAATTGTTCCAGCTCAGGGAAAGTGGAGATGCTACGGATATACAGGATCTGGAGGGGGTTTGGAACATCAGGTAATTTCCTGCGGAGGGGGAAGAATCCACAGGCTTGCCAGCATGGACAGGGAAATGGCTCTCCTGAAACAGTTCACTGTTCTTTTTGGCCCCAAGGACAGACTTACCCAACTTCTCCCTTTTCCTTGTCCTTTCCATCCATTAGATCCCCTTCCTCTGGGAAGCCCACTCTGACCTCTTACCTCTTAAATCTAAGCATGCATCCTTGTTTCAGGTATGTAAATCTCTCATCTCCCCAGCAGGACTGTGACCTCCCTGTGGTCAGGGATGGTGGCCTGCACATCCATACACAAGGCCAGGCACACATCATATGCTCAATATGGTGGGAGAATGGAACTGAGAGGTCACCATGGCTATCTCCCTCCTGAACCCCACCCATCCACCCCCTTTATCCTTGCTTTCTGGGATGTGGAAGTGGAGAAAGAGACAGATCAGGGGTCTTGTCTCCCGGGAGCAGGCTCACCTCTGCACAGCTGCATGGAAGAGGTGCAGAAGGGCGGTACAGTCTTTGCCACCGTTGAAGCCCACACAGAGCTGGGTGAGGCTGTACTGAGCCAGGGCGGTCTCAATGGTCTGCAGGGCACCTGCCACCTTTTTCCCCAGAGAAGACCCTGCCAAGCAGGCAGGGAAGAGGGCATCAGATGGACACATATGGCCATCAAAGGGGAGTGGAGGCATGCTGCCCTTGCTTAAACCCTTTGGCATCTTCCCAGGATTCCTAGAATAAAGTCCAAACTCCATGCTGCCCACTAGGCCCTGCAGAGTCTGCCCCGACCTGCCATCTGCCACCCAGCTACACCTCACGGTAGCCTGTGTCATTCCTCCATAGGAGGGAGTGGGGTGTGGGCTTCCTTCCATTCCCCTGCACCCCATGCTGCTTCCTTTCAGGCCCTCATTCATACTGTTTGCTCTGGCCCACCTACTGGTCTGACCAAATCCTCCTCATCCCTCTGTTTATGTCATTTGGCCTTCTCTGACCCCAGATAAAGGCTCACCTTCCTGCTGTGGGAGATCACTCCCTTCATCACCCCATGCTGAATCACCTGTTTAGTATCCTTCTTGTTAAAACACTGGTCCATAAGAGCAGGGCATACATTAGCCTATTGAGCCATATCCCCAACACCTAGCACAGTGCTGATGAAAGTAGGTACTCAGTCAACATTTATTGGAAGAATTAATGAATCAACAGTAGCTATCTTCTGCCCTCTCTGGGATTTGCAGGAAGCACCCAGCAGCCCCTGCATTACTGAGATCTGGGATGGCACCAATGGCATTGTGCATACTGCCCCTCGTCCACGAGGTCCCTACCTGATTCAGCGAGTTTGTATACAGCCTCACCGGCCTGCTCCACAGCGTTGGGCATGTAGGGGACCAGTGATCCCTGGGGCAAACGAGCAGTCAGGTAAGCCAGGCATTCCTCCAGGGGTCCTTCTTCCTCTGAGTCTAGAGTCAGTTTCACCTGATAGTAGTTGCTGCTCCAGTCAGGGTAGGAACCCAGGCCAAGCCTACGTCCAAAGTGGGCCTGGGCCTCAGCAAGAATGGGGGCGATGGAGGCTTCATCAGCAGCCACATACAGCTCCTTCGAGTGGAACTGAACAGCTGGGTTTCGGAACAGTCCCTTCAGCCCCTCCAGCACCCGCCGCAGCAGCTCTGGAATGCCTGGGAAGAGGTAGACATTTCGGACGGAGACCAGTGGGAATCTGAAGGGGTGACCAGTGTGAGGATCTGTGCCGTAATGCAGGCGGGCAGAGGAGGGCACCAGTGACAGCTTCTCCCAGCCTTCTCCTCCCAGGGCTTTGGTGGCTGCTTCCAGCTCAGGGTGTGGCTTCAGCTCATCCCCAAAGGCCTGTGCCACTGCCTCAAAGGTCACATCATCATGAGTGGGACCGATGCCCCCTGCTGTGAGGACGTGGGTGAAGCGGCTGGAGAAAGAGGTGACCTCAGCTGCAATGGTGGCTACCTCATCAGGTACAACTGAGACTCGGCAAACCTGGACCCCTAGGGAGCGCAGTGTCCGGCACAGAAAGTAGGTGTTGGTGTCCTGAGTGTGTCCCTGGGGGTTGAAGGGGAAGATGAGGCCGTCAATACTGTAGGGATGCAGGGGAGGGGGTTGGAGATGATAGCTGCATCTGCCTGATGATGCAGTGCTCTGCTCTTTGGACTGGACACGAGAGTGGGAAAATCCATCCCTTTGTTTTTAAGGCTGGGTCTCTGTTACCCAGGCTGGAGTACAGTGGCTCAATCACAGCTCACTGCAGCCTCAACCTCCTGGGCTCAAGGGCCATCTCAGCCTTCCAAGTAGCTGGGACTACAGGTGCCTGTCACCACACTCAGCTAATTTTTGATTTTTTTGTAGAAATGGGGTCTTGCCATGTTGCCTAGGCTGGTCATGAATTTCTGGTCTCAAGTGATCCTCCTGCCTCAGCCTCCCAAAGTGCTGGGATTACAGGTGTGAGTCACCGTGCCCAGCCTGCTTTCTTCTTTCTGTCCCCACTGCCACCAAGCAGGTCCTCAGTACCTTTCACTTAGACAGTGGTGACAGCTTCCTGGCCAGGCCCCCAGCCTCTAGCCACAGTGCTCTGCTCTGCCTCCTGTGTAACCTTTTTAATGCGTCACTGTGATTGCATCACTCTTGGGCTCAAAAGCTGTTTGTTCTTTCCAACCATATACAGAAGAAAGTTCAAATTCCTTTGCAGAGTATTTGGGGCTGTCTGTGGTGTATATCCTATCTTCTTTTCCAGCCCCATCTCCCTCTAATTCTCTACAAAGGATCGGGTGTGGTGGCTCACGCCTGTAATTCCAGCCCTTTGGGAGGCTGAAATGAGCCCAGAAGGCAGAGATTACAGTGAGCCGAGATCATGCCACTGCACTCCAGCCTGGGTGACAGAGACCCTGTAATCAAAGAAAAAAAAAGGGCTTGTATTTTGGAGTAAGGGAAAATCAGGCATCAGGCTGGAATCCCATCTCTGCAACTTCCTAGGTAACCCTGGGCAGGTTTCTCAACCTCTCTGACCCTCAGTTTCGTCATTAATTGGGATTTTTTGCTGACCGGGTGTGGTGGCTCACGCCTGTAATTCCAGCATTTTGGGAGGTGAGGTGGGAAGAATGCTTGAGCTTAGGAGTTCGAGACCAGCCTGGGCAACTGGCAAAACCTGTCTCTATAAAAAAAACAAAAATTAGCTCTAGCCTGGGCGAAAGAGTGAGACTTTGTGTCAAAAAAAAAAAAAAAAAAAAAAAGGGGCTGGGCAAAGTGGCTCACACCTGTAATCCCAACATTTTGGGAGGCTGAGGTGGGTGGATCACTTGAGGTCAGAAGTTCGAGATCAGCCCGGACAACATGGCAAAACCCCGTCTCTACTAAAAATACAAAAAATTAGAGGTAGGGAGGAGCGGCAAAAAAAAAATTAAAAAAAAAAATTAGCCAGGTGTGGTGGTGCATGCCTGTAGTCCTAGCTACTCAGGAGGTTGAGGAAGAAGAACTGCTTGAACCTGGGAGGTGGAGGTTGCAGTGAGCCAAGATTGATCACGCCACCGTACTCCACCCTGGGCAACAGAGCAAGACTGTCTGAAAAAAAAAAAAAAAAAAAAAAAGGAGGTCTATTAAGGCTGAGTGCAGTGGCTCACACCTGTAATCCCAGCATGAGAACTGCTTGAATTTGAGAGGCGTCAGCAGAGATCCCACCACTGCACTCCAGCCTGGGCAACAGAGAGAGACTCCATCTCAAAAAAGAAAAGAAAACAAAAAGACCAATTTACAAAGAATATTTTTAAAAATTACTATTAAAACTTGATATTTGGCCAGGCTTGGTGGTTCATGCCTGTAATCCCAGCACTTTGGGAGGATGAGGTAGGAGGATTACTCGAGCCCCGGAGTTTGAGACTAGCCTGGGCAACAACACAGTGAGACCCTTTTTCCGCCAAAAAAAAAAAAAAATTAGCCAGGTGTGGTGGCTCACACCCGTAGTCTCAGCTACTCCAGAGGCTGAGGCAGGAGGATTGCTTGAGCCCGGAAGATGGAGGCTGCAGTGAGTTGTGACTGTGCCACAGCACGCCAGCCTAGGCGACAGAGCAAAATCCTGTCTCAAAAACAAAAAAACGCTGTCATCTACTATGTCCTCTGGTAAGCCTTTCCTGATAATTCAGAAGGGGTTCCTTCCTTCTGGCTACTTATCCACTATGCTGAGTACCTTGGAGTCATTTCCAAAAATGCTGGGTAAAACTCTTAAGTATGCAGTACATACACTGGTACCTTCTCTACCTGAGGGGCTTCCTGTCATTGTTGTGGAGCCCCTCCGCCCTCTACCATACTGCTTGGTAAATTGCAATGATCTTTTTTTTTTTTTTTCAATCAGCTCTCTCAGATTGAAAAATTGTAGGGACTTTGCTACAAGTTCTTCAGTAGAGTAATTGAAAGAACGAGGGCTAATTTTCTTCCTATTGGATTCACTCCAGGATCCTAATGGAGCAAGGCCCCCCCCCACCCTGTTTCACCTCCCTTCATGGAGGGATGTGCAGCAGGCCCTTAAGGAGAGGAGAACGCCGTGCCCTCCCCCCACTTCTGTCCCAGACACACCTTAAGGATCTCATCTCCAACAATGATGATGCCCGCCGTCACGCTGCGCCCCGGGGAAAGTTCAGAGGCCCTAGATGTCATGGTCCTGCCTTCTCTGCCTCTCTGCAAGGCCCTCCAGTAGCCACCCAGACCCCCAATTAGGGGTCGCAAGCACGGGGGGCCCGCCAGGTCTACAGGACACTGGGGGCCATAGCCTGGGAACAGGGGGTCCTGGGTCGAGGGAACCTGGAGGAGCCAGAAGGGACAATGGGGGAGAGCGGGCGTGCACGTTCCTCCTTAGAGGAAGACCCTCAGTCTTCTCTAACCAGATCCTTGACAAGCGACTCCTTTATTCCTGCCTCTTTGAAAAATGTGTTCCCAAATCCCAACCCATGCCTTTTTAAATGTCTTCTAAGCTTAGCTCTAGTCTTAAAAACTCCTTCTCTCCTGGGAACCTACCACTTTAAATGTCTTCCGTGTGCCGAGCTGGTCTCCTCAAGTGTGTGCTCTGTCTTGGGCATCTGTACCCCTTTAAATGTTTCTTCGGGGCATCTGCCCCTTTAAATGTCTACCTTATCCTGGGCCTTGGCCCTTTTCAATGCATTCCCTCTCTCCACCCCGGACCAAAATCCCGTCTCTTTTTACTTCAGGCTTCTGCACCCTTTCTAGCCCAGAATCCCTTCTTCCCACCAAGCTTCAGATTACTGTGCTCTTCCAGGCTCTCACCTGCCTGTTCTGCCCCTTCACCGGGTCTCTCCCCTGTTCTTTTCCTCATGTCCCGGGGCAGCTTCCGTACTTAAAGTCCCGCCTTACTCACACCTAGCTGACATTGAGTGGTCAAAAGGCTGTCGCTTAGACTCTTTCAGGGTCCCATTGGTGTGTTCTACTGTCGTTCTCGGGTTTCAGCCAGTGGGTGGGAGCAGGGCCGGATTGTTACAGGCGACAACCACGTGGTCACTCCTTGCCCGGAAATGCAGGGGCCGGAGCTTAGCCCAAGGTCGGGGGCGGGACCTCGGCAGTTTAGGGCGCGAAAGGAGCATTGGTTGGAGGTGCTGTAAGGCTCTCGGGGTGTTTCTGGTGCTGGATTCAAATTATTATGCATATGCTGCTTTTGTTTTGTTTAATGGGTCAGTTAGCCAGAGTTTAAGTGTAAGGGCTTTTATTCGAGTGAGAAAGGATCTTATTTTGTAGCAGAGGGAAGTTGGAGGGACACCGAAAAAGATTATCACCTTTGTCTGTCGGGTATGAAGACCCTGGAGTAGGTGAGCTTAGATGTGTGGAACCTTCATTTATTTCTAGCATAATAGACAAAACTAATTGAACCTCTTTGACAAGAAAGGTTCAAAAACCCTCTCTTCCTCCACCTTGCTCTAGATGGTGCTTAGTTCAAATGTCACCTTTTGCAGTTACTGGTCTTGTTGGTGCAAATGAGGCAACGAATAGGGAGTGCCTTCCGTGTTTACTCTGGATTCTCATATCATCCGAGCTTACCCCTATTTCGTTTCAGATGCCTTTGGTCTAAAAGTGCATCTTAAACTTTTTTCCATTAATAATCTGGGGATTTGTTTTTTTCTTTTTTGAGAAGGAGTCCCGCTCTGTCCCAGGCTGGAGTGCAATGGCGCAACCTCGGACTTCCGGGTTTAAGCAGTTCTCTTGCCTTAGCCTCCCAAGTAGCTGGGATTATAGCTGACCGCCACAACGCTGGCTAATTTTTTTGTATTTTTAGTAGAGACGGGGTTCTCCTTGTTGGCCAGGCTGGTCTCGAACTCCTGACCGCAGGTGATCCGGCCGTCTCAGCCTCCCAAAGTGCTGGGATTACAGGCCTGAGCCACCACGCCCGGCCCTGGGGATCTTTTAATATGCAGATTGATTCAGCAGGTTTGGGTGGGGCTTGAGATCGGCATTTAGCTAGTTCCCACGAGATGGTGATGCCACTGCTCTGTGGACTACATTTTGAATAGTAAGGGCCTAAATTCATTCTTTAGAAGACTGCTAAACCACACCTGGCCACATTTTACTCTTTTTTTTTTTCGAGACGGAGTTTCTTTCTTGTTGCTCAGGCTGGAGTGCAATGGTGAGATCTCGGCTCACCACAACCTCCGCCTCCAGGGTTCAAGCAATTCTCCTCCCTCATGCGCCACCATCCTTGGCTAATTTTAATTTTGCATTTTTAGTAGAGACGGGGTTTCTCCACGTTGGTCAGGTTGGTCTCGAACTCCCCACCTCAGGTGATCTGCCCGCCTAGGCCTCCCAAAGTATTGGGATTACAGGCGTGAGCCGCCCTGCCCAGTCCTCACATTTTACTCTTAAAAACCCTTGGTTGGGCGCAGCACTTTGGGAGGTGGAGGAGGGAGGATTGCCTGAGCTTAGGAGTTCAAGATCAAGGACCTGGGCAACAGAGACCCCGTCTGTTAAAAAAACAAAAAACCAGGGCTCGGTGGCTCGAGCCTGTAATCCCAGCACTTTGGGAGGTCCAGCTGGGTCGATCACCTGAGTCAAGAGTTCGAGACCAGCCTGGCCAACATGATGAAACCCTGTCTCTACTAAAAATACAAAAAGTTAGCTGGGCATGACGGCGGGTGCCTGCAATCCAGCTACTTAGGAGGCTGAGGCAGGAGAATTGCTTGAACCCATCTTGCAGTGAGCCGAGATTGTACCTTTGCACTCCAGCCTGGGCCACAAGAGCAAAACTTCTTCGTCTAAAAAAACGAAAACAAAAAACCTGTGAGATACATATCGTGCTCATTTTACAGATGAATAGGCTCAGAGAGGCGAAGGGATGCCACACCACCACAAAACAGTGAATGGTAGAGTCAGGCAGTCAGGCGTCTAGACCATTCTTTCAAGTAATAAGCCCTTTTCTTTTTTTTTTTTTTTTTTGTAACAGAGTCTCTCTCTCTCTTGCCCAGGCTGGAATGCAGTGGCACAAACACTGTTCACTGCAGTGCTGGGATTATAGGTGTGAGCCACCACACCCAGCCTAATCCTCCCACCTCAGACTCCAGAGTAGCTGGGACCACAGGGGCACCCCACCATGCCTGGCTAATTTTTGTATGTTTAGTAGAGATGGGGTTTGGTCATGTTTCACAGACTGGTCTTGAATTTGTGGGCTCAAGTGATTCCCTGCCTTGGCCTCCCAAAGTATTGGGATTACAGGTGTGAACCCCTGTACTTGGCCCTCATTTCTTTCAGTTATAAAAAAGTCAGCTCTTTGACGTCCAGACACGGTCTCTCATGCCTGTAATTCCAGCACTTTGGGAGGCTAAGGTGGGTGGATTGCAAGGTCAGGAGACCAGCCTGGCCAATATGGTGAAACCCCATCTCTACTAAAAATATAAAATTTAGCTGGGTGAGGTGGCGGGCACCTGTAGTCCCAGCTACTCGGGAGGCTGAGGCAGAATTGCTTGAACACTAAAATTTTGTATTTTAGTAGACAGGGTTTCACCTTGTTGGCCAGGATGGTCTTGATCTCCTGACCTGGTGATCCACCTGCCTTAGCCTCCCAAAGTGCTGGGATTACAGGCGTGAGCCACTGAGCCTGGCCACCCCCCAACTTTTTTTTTTTTTGAGATGGAGTTTCCGCTCTTGTTGCCCAAGCTGGAGTGCAATGGCGCAATCTTGGCTCACTGCTGCAACCTCTGCCTCCCAGGTTCAAGTGATCCTCCTGCCTCAGCCTCCCAAGTAGCTGGGATTACAGGCATGTGCCACCACACCCCGCTAATTTTGTATTTTTAGTAGAGATGGGGTTTCACCATATTGGCCAGGCTGGTTTCGAACTCCTGACCTCAGGTGATCCACCCACCTCAGCCTCCCAAAGTGCTGGGATTACAGGTGTGAGCCACCACACTCAGCCTAATGTTTGTATTTTTAGTAGAGATGGGGTTTCACCATGTTGCCCAGGCTGGTCTCAAACTCCTGACCTCAGGTGATCTGCCCACCTCAGCCTCCAAAGTGCTGGGATTATAGGCATGAGCCACCACACCCGGCCTGGAATATGTTCTTAAACAGCTACATTTTACACCTGTTTTCTCAAACCTTAGTTCTTTACCTACCTGCATAAGATGCCAGAAATCTTTACTAGTCCACATTCCAGACCAATGAACAATCCTTAAGAATGACTCAGGCAGGCATCAGTACTTGTAAAGCTTCCCAGGTGATTCCAATGCCCAACCAAAGTTCAGAACAGCTGAAAACCTCCCTCAACCAGGGAGCACAGTGAATAGGTCATAGGTATGCCTGTTATTCCTATTAGGAATTGGGACACACAGGCAGCCCCTGACTGACAGCCTTTTACCCGTGTGTGCCATTCAGATATCGGGACTATGTTAAAGGCAGCACCCTGACTGTAGGGAGCAGTTCATTTGTTTGGATGAGATGAGATTGTCCCTATATAACCTCTACCTCAGGCTAGTAGGTAGAGTGAAATATATTTCAGTAGATGTTTGACAGCAAGTCTGCTTAAAGTAGATTTAAAAACCAGTTATCTGAATGTTAAAATACCTCATTATCAGTGAAGAGCTGGGCTTCATTATCAAACTGAAGGGCATATGATTAGAACCATGATATTGATGATGCTCACCCTGAGTGAGGGGAAAAAACCCTTACAATTACAGCATTAGATTATAAAAACTTCCTCTTTAATCAAGGGTTATAACATGAACAGATTTCTTGAATAAAATGGAAAGTTTCCAGTACACTGAAACATAAATCCACAAGTCACTGTACATACAACACCCGGCAGGAGAACAAAAACAAG
>CAUYLG010024641.1:0-14560 GCA_963573385.1 Cacajao melanocephalus | reverse complement strand
GATATGAACAGACACTTTACAAAAGAAGACATACATGAGGCCAAGAAACATGAAAAAATGCTCATCATCACTGGTCATTAGAGAAATGCAAATCAAAACTACATTGAGATACCATCTCACGCCAGTAAGAAAGGCAATCATTAAAAAATCGGGAGACAACAGATGCTGGAGAGGATGTGGAGAAATAGGAACACTTTTACACTGTTGGTGGGAGTGTAAATTAGTTCAACCATTGTGGAAGACAGTGTGGCAATTCCTCGAGGACCTAGAAATAGAAATTCCATTTGACCCAGCAATCCCATTACTTGGTATATATCCAAAGGATTATAAATTGTTCTACTATAAGGACACATGCACACGAATGTTCATTGCAGCACTGTTTACAATAGCAAAGACCTGGAACCAACCCAAATGCCCATCGATGATAGACTGGACAGGGAAAATGTCACACATATACACCATGGAATATTATGCAGCCATAAAAATTGATGAGTTCGTGTCCTTTGTAGGGACATGGATGAATCTGGAAACCATCATTCTCAGCAAACTGATGCAAGAACAGAAAATCAAACACCACATGTTCTCACTCAGAGGTGGATGTTGAACAATGAGAACACATGGACACAGGGAAGGGAGCATTACACACTGGAGTCTGTCAGGGGGAAATAGGGGAGGGACAGTGGGGGATAGGGAATTCGGGAGAGATAGCATAGGGAGAAATGCCAGATATAGGTGATGGGGAGGAAGGCAGCAAATCACACTGCCATGTGTGTACCTATGCAACAATCTTGCATCTTCTTCACATGTACCCGCAAACCTAAAATGCAATAAAAAAATAAGTAAGGTGAAAAAAGTGAAGTAAAGGAATAAAAAAATGGCTACTCCATAGACAGCAGACCCAAGAGCTGCTGGTTGCCCATTTTTATGGTTATTTCTTGATGATACACTAAACAAGGGGTGGATTATTCATACCTCCCCTTCTAAGACAATACAGGGTAACTTCCTGATTTTGCCATGGCATTTGTAAACTATCATAGTGCTCGTGGGAGTGTAGTAGTGAGGATAGCTGAAGGTCACTCTGGTCACCATTTTGGTTTTGGTGGGTTTTAGCCAGCTTCTTTACTGCTATATGTTTTATCAGCAAGGTCTTTATGATCTGTCACAGGATAAGATAGGAGGTTGGCACAAATACAAATCACAAAGACCTGACTGATAAAACAGGTGACTCCTATCTTATACTGTGACTTAGAAGGCCATAACCATCTGGGAATGCAGCCCAGTGGATTTCAGCTTCATTTTATTCAGCTCTTATTCAAGATGAAGTTGCTCTCTTTCAAATGCCTCTGACATTTCCCTCCTCCTATTTGTAAGACAACCCTTAATCCTAATGGTTGCAGAGGGATGAAGATCCATCTGTAACTTCTTTAGGCTAAATAGGGTCAATGATACTCCTGCCTATTAGGGTCTCTTGTATTCAGGATAGAGAAGAGTTCAGTCAGAAAGCAGTATGGCAAGGGCCATTTGTGACTCTTGAGTTCTGACAAAAAGTGATATCTGAAAGAGTTATAAGTGTTTAAGAAAACATTTGGGGGGATGGAGGGGAGTGAAGGGAAGGGTCAGCAGGGAGTGGGGAGGATGGGGAGGGATAACACTGGAGAAATGCCTGATGTAGGTGTTAGGGGGTGGGGGGAATGGAGACAGCAAACCAGCATGGCTTGTATGTACCTATGCAACAATCCTGCAGGATGCAGGATGGGCACATGTACCCCAGTGCCCAAAGTACGATAAAAAATAAAAGTTTTTTAGAAAGAGAAAACATTTGGTAAGCTTGCTCTGCATTCCTACACAAAGAGAACAACAGCAATATATCCCACAACAGTAAAACAAAATAAGTAAAATTATCCAAGTAAACTAAATAAGAAGGCTTTCCATAAAGTGGAAAACTATTGGAACCAAGCTGATGTGGGGTTTTTAGCCAATTCCACTACATGCCCAGAATTAGAGTACTGATCTAGATTATTACATTACCCAACCCTCTCGTTTCTTCTGAGCAGCAGCCAGAGATCACTGGGTTGGTTCACAGGAATAAGCAGGGTTAGCCTAAATTGCAGAAACAAATTTAAAAACAACTGATGAGTCTAGAATTTAATATAAAGTGTACCGCAGTTCTTGAAACATAACATTTCTCTCTAGTTTCTAATTTTTCTAAAGGCAAATCATGGTAGGACTAATTTGCTTTATTAAACTTGGGTGGGTTATTTGTATAAAGTGCAGGAAGAATAATTATTTTTTCATATAAGCTCTTTTTAAATAGGCCTTGATGGAATTCTTTCCATAGAATAAATCTCAGATAAGTGTTTTTGAAGCAAGCCTAGCCACTCATTTGTACCCTCAAGTACCTACAAGTTGGGTAATTTTCTCTCCTTTTGAGGTTCCAAGATAACTCGGGGCTCCTAGACCTGTTAGAAAGTGACGTTATTAGGCCAGGCACAGTGGCTCCTACCTGTAATCCTAGCACTTTGGAAAACCAAGGCAGGTGGATCACCTAAGGTCAGGAGTTTGAGACCAGCCTGGCCAACATGGTGAAACCCCATCTCTACTAAAAATGTAAAAACGCTGGATGTGGTGGTTGGTGACTCTAATCCCAGCTACTCAGGAGGCTGAGGCAAGAGAATCACTTGAACACAGGAGGCAGAGATTGTAGTGAGCTGAGATTGCACCATTGCACTCCAGTCTGGGTGACAAAGAGAGATTCCATCGAAAGAAAGAAAGAGAGAAAGAGACTCTTTACTTACCACAGGTTAGAAACCCTGTACAGGGGCTGTGGAGACAAAGGTATAAGGCATTTCCACAGGTGTCCTGTATTGAATCTACAAGTCAAATTTGATGCCATAAAGAAAAGCATGCCATTCTAGTCAAAGCCTTGGTAATATAAACAGTTTCTCCAATCATGTCCTGCTGCAAAAGAAAACAGATTCTTATTATACTTTCGCAAATAACTGTGTTGCCATAAATTAAGAATACTCACAAATAGTTTCCGAATATTGGAGAAATCAGATAAAGAGAAAAAAATATGCTCCAAATTTTGTTTATAGAAGTATACTTACTTGTTAAAAGCTGTAAATAGCTTAAAAGTTTTCTTGACTGAAAAAACAAAAGATAAGCACTGTTTTATGCAAAATTAAAATGATTGTTTTAGACTTCTTTATGTAGTTAACTCCTGTTGTGTTTGATATTTTTGAACATCTCAGCTCTCCATGAGAGTTCTGAAAGTTGTTTCCTCTATACTGCTGTCATAATTTCCAATGATATCAGTAACCTGCATTTTAAAACACTTGTTAGAGTTCTATAGTTAATTATAAACCACCTTTTGAAGAGAATTAAAACAAGACAATTGTTGGTGAATGGCAAAACATCTTAGGACAGCCACAGTCAAAAACAGGATTCAGCTCTCTAGATTTCTCCTCTCTGAGCAGGGCATCTCTAAAAGAAAGGCAGCAGCCCTATTCAGTGGCTTATAGATGAAATTCCTTTTTCCCTGGGACAGAGCACCTTGGGGAAGCGGTAGCTTTGGGCACAGCTTCAGCAGACTTACACGTTCCTTCCTGCTAGCTCTGAAGAGATCAGCAGATCTCCCAGCACAGCACTCAAGGTCTGCTAAGGGACAGACTGCCTCCTGAAGTGGGTCCCTGACCCCTGTGCCTCCTGACTGGCAGACATCTCCCAGCAGGGGTAGACAGACACCTCATATGGGAGAGCTCTGGCTGGCATCTGGCAAGTGCCCCTCTGGGATGAAGTTTCCAGAGGAAGGAACAGGCAGCAGTCTTTGCTGTTCTGCAGCCTCTGCTGGTGATATCCAGGAAAACAGGGTCTGGAGTGGACCTTCAGCAAACTCCAGCAGACCTGCAGCAGAGGGGCCTGACTGTTAGAAGGAAAACTAACAAACAGAAAGGAATAGCATCAACATCAACCAAAAGGACATCCACACAGAAACTCCATCTGAAGCTCACCAACATCAAAGGCCAAAGGTAGATAAATCCATAAAGATGGGGAAAAATGAGCACATAAAAGACTGAAAATTCTGAAAATCAGAATTCTTCTTCTCCTCCAAGGGAACAAAACTCCTCACCAGCAAGGAAACAAAACTGGATGGGGAATGAGTTTGAAGAACTGACAGAAGTAGACTTCAGAAGGTGAGTAATAACAAACTCCTCTGAGCTAACGGAGCATGTTCTAACCAATGCAAAAAAGCTAAGAACCTTGAAAAAAGGTTAGAGGAATTGCTAACTAGGATAGCCAGTTTAGAGAAAAACATAAATGACCTGATGGAGCTGAAAAACACAGCATGACAACTTCATGAAGCATGCACAAGTATCAATAGCCAAATCGATCACACAGAAGAAAGGATATCAGAGATTGAAGATGAACTTAATGAAATCAAGCATGGAGAAAAGATTAGGGAAAAAAGAGTTTAAAAAACTAACAAAGACTCTAAGAAATATGAGACTCTGTGTAAAGACCAAACCTCCATTTGATTGGTATACCCAAAACTGATGGGGAGAATGGAACCAAGTTTGAAAATACACTTCAGGATATTATCCAGGAGAACTTCCCCAACCTAACAAGACAGGCCAACATTCAAATTCAGGAAATACAGAGAACACCACAGAGATGTTCCTCAAGAAGAACAATCCCAAGACACATAATTGTCAGATTAACCATGGTTGAAATGAAGGAAAAAATGTTAAGGACAGCCAGAGGAAAAGGTTGCGTTACCCACAAAGGGAAGCCTATCTGACTCACAATGGATTGCGCTGCAGAAACCCTACAAGCCAGAAGAGAGTAGGGGGCAATATTCAACATTCTTAAAAAAAAAAAAAAAGAATTTTCAACCTAGAATTCCATATCCAGCCAAACTAAGCTTCATAAGTGAAGGAGAAATAAAATCCTTTACAGACAAGCAAATGCTGAGATAATTTGTCACCACTAGACCTGTGTTACAAGAGCTCCTGAAGGAAGCACTAAACATGGAAAGGAAAAACCAGTACCAGCCACTGGAAAAACATACCAAATTTTGAAGACCATCGACACTATGAATAAACTGCATCAACTAACATGCAAAATAACTAGGTAGCATCATAATGACAGGATCGAATTCACATAAAACAGTATTAGCCTTAAATGTAAATGGGCTAAATGCCCCAAATAAAAGACACAGACTGGCAAATTGGATAAAGAGTCAAGACCCATTGGGATGCTGTACTCAGGAGACCCATATAATGTGCAAAGACAAAAATTGGCTTAAAATAATGGGTTGGAAGAATATTTACCAAGCAAATGTAATGAAAAAAAAAAAAAACAGCAGGGGTTGCAATCCTAATATCTGATAAAACAGACTTTAAACCAATACAGATCAAAAAAAGACAAAGAAGGGCATTACATAATGGTAACAGGATCAACACAACAAGAAGAGCTAATGCTAACTATCCTAAATATATATGCACCCAATACAGGAGCACCCGGATTTATAAAGCAAGTTCCTAGAGACCTACAAAAAGACGTAGACTCCCACATGATAATTTTGGAAAACTTTACTACTCCCGTGTCAATATTAGATTAATGAAAGAAAATTAATAAGGATGTTCACGACTTGATCTCAGCAATGGACCACATGGACCTAATAGACAGCTACAGAATTCTCCACCCAAACTCAGTAGAATATACATTCTTCTCAGCACCACATTGCACTTATTCCAAAATTTACCACAAATTGGAAGTAAAACACTCCTCAGCAAATGCAAAAAAAAACCAGGAATCATAACAAACAGTCTTTCAGACCAAAGTGCAATCAAATTAGAACTCAGGATTAAGAAACACAGTCTAAACTGCACAACTATGTGGACACTGAACAACCTGCTCCTGAATGACTGCTAGGTAAATAACAAAATTAAGGCATAAATAAATAAGTTCATTGAAACCAATGAGAACAAAGACACAATGTACCAGAATCTCTGGGACACAGTCAAAGCAGCATTTAGAGGAATATGTATACCACTAAAATGCCCATAAGAGAAAGCAGGAAAGATCTAAAATCAACACCCTAACATCACAATTAAAAAAACTAGAGAAGCAAGAGCAAACAAATTCAAAAGCTAGCAGAAGAAAAGGAATAACTAAGATCAGAGCAGAACAAAAGGAGATAGAGACACAAAAGACCCTTCAAAAAATCAGTGAATTCATGAACTGGCTTTTTGAAAAGATTAACAAAATAGATAGACCACTATCCAGACTAATAAAGAAGAAAAGAGAGAAAAATCAAATAGACACATTAAAAAATTATAAAGGGGATATTCCACTGATCCCACAGAAATACAAACTACCATCAGAGAATACTATAAGCACCTCTACACAAATAAACTAAAAAATCTAGAAGAAATGGATAAATTCCTGGACACATAAACCCTCCCAAGATTTCTTCCTCCAAGGAAGAAGTCAACTTTCTGAATAGACCAATAACAAATTATGAAATTGAGGCAGTATTTAATAGTCTACCAACTAAAAAAAGCCAAGGACCAAATGGATTCACAGCTGAATTCTACCAGAGTTACAAAGAGGAGCTGGTACCATTCCTTCTGAAACTATTTCAAACAACAGAAAAGAGAAAGTCTTCCCTAATTCATTTTATGAGGCCAGCATCATCCTGATACCAAACCTGACAGAAATACAACAAAAAAGAAAATTTTAGGCCAGTATCCCCGATGAACATCAATGTGAAAATCCTCACTAAAATACTGGCAAAGCAAATCCAGCAGCACATCAAAAAGATTATCCACCATGATGAAGTCAGCTTCATCTCTGGGATGCAAGGCTGGTTCAGCATACACAAATCAATAAACGTAATCCATCACATAAAAAGAACCAATACAAAAACCACATGATTATCTCAATAGATGCAGAAAAGGCCTTTGATAAAATTCAACAGCCCTTCATGCTAAAATCTCTCAATAAACTAGGTACTGATGGAACATGTATCTCAAAATAATAAGAGCTATTTATGACAAAATCACAGCCAATACTACACTGAATGGGCAAAAGCTAGAAGCATTCTCTTTGAAAACCAACACACGACAAGGATGCCCTCTCTCACCTTTCCTATTCAACATAATATTGGAAGTTCTGGCCAGGCAATCAAGTGAGAGAAAGAAATTAAGGGTATTCAAATAGGAATAGAGGAAGTCAAATTGTCCCTGTTTGCAGATGACATGATTGTATAGTTAGAAAACCCCATCATCTCAGCCCAAAATCCCCTTAAGCTGATAAGCAACATCAGCAAAGTCTCAGGATACAAAATCAATGTGCAAAAATCACAAGCATTCCTATACACAAATAATAGACAGAGCCAAATCATGAGTGAACTCCCATTCACAATTGCTACAAAGAGAATAAAATACCTAGAAATGCAACTTACAAGGAACGTGAAGGACCTCTTCAAGGAGTACAAGCCACTGATCAAGGAAATAAGAGAGGACACAAACAAATGAGAAAACATTTCATCCTCATGGATAGAAAGAATCAATCTCATGAAAATGGCCAGACTTCCAAAAGTAATTTATAAATTCAGTGCTATCCCCATCAAGCTACCATTGACTTTCTTCACAGATTTAGAAAAAAACTACTTTAAATTTTATATGGAACCAAAAAAGAGCCCATATAGCTAAGACAATTCTAAACAAAAAGAACAAAGCTGGAGGCATCACATTTTCTGACTTCAAATGATACTACAAGGCTACAGTAACCAAATCAGCATGGTACTGGTACCAAAACAGATATGTAGACCAATGAAACAAAACAGATGCCTCATAAATAACACCACACATCTACAACAATCTGATCTTTGACAAATCTGACAAAAACAAACAATTGGGAAATGATTCCCTATTTCATAAATGGTGTTAGGAAAACTGGCTAGTCATATGCAGAAAACTGAAACTGGACCACTTCCTTACACCTTATAAAAAATTAACTCAAGGCCGGGCTCGGTGGCTCATACCTATAATCCCAGCACTTTGGGAGGCCAAGGTGGGCAGATCATGAGGTCAAGAGATCGAGACCATCCTGGCTAACATGGTGAAATCCTGTCTCTAAAAAAAAAAAAAAAAAAAACAAAGAAAAAGAAAAAAAATTAACTCAAGATGGATTAAAGACTTAAGTGTAAAACTCCAAACCGTAAAAACTATAAAAGAAAACCTAGGCAATACCATTCAGGAAATAGGCATCAGCAAAGACTTCATGACTGAAACACCAAAAGCAATGGCAACAAAAGTCAAAAGTGACAAATGGGATCCAATTAAACTAAAGAGCTTCTGCACTGCAAAAGAAACTATAATCAGAGGGAACAGGCAACCTACAGAATGGGAGAAAATTTTTGCAATCTAGCCATCTGTCAGAGGTCTAATATTCAGAATCTACAAAGAAATTAAATTTATAAGAAAAAAATTAAAAAATCAAAAAATGGGCAAAGTATATAAACAGACACTTCTCAAAAGAAGACATTTATGCAGCCAACAAACATGAAAAACAGCTCACCATCACCAGTCATTAGAGAAATGCAAATTAAAACCACAGTTAGATAGCATCTCACACCAGTTAGAATGGCAATCATTAAAAAGTCAGGAAACAATAAATGCTTTTACACTGTTGGTGGGAGTGTAAATTAGCTTAACTATTGTGGAGGACAGTGTGGTGATTTTTCAAGGACCTAGAATCAGAAATACCATTTAACCCAGCAATCTCATTACTGGGTATATACCCAAAGGATTATAAATCATTCTGCTATAAAGACACACACACCCATATGTTTATTGCAGCACTGTTCACAATAGCAAAGACTTGGAACCAACCCAAATGCCCATTAATAATAGACTGGATAAAGAAAATGTGGCACATATATACCATGGAATACTATGCAGCCATAAAAAAAGAATGTGTTTATGTCCTTTGCAAGGACATGGATGAAGCTGGAAACCATCATTCTCAGCAAACTAACATAAGAACAGGAAATCAAACACTGCATGTTCTCACTTATAAGTGGGAGTTGAACAATGAGAACACTTGGACACAGGGAGGGGAACATCACACACTGGGGCCTCTTGGAGGGTGAGGGGCTAGGGGAGGAATAGCATTAGGAGAAAACCTAATGTAGATAACAGGTTGGTGGGTGCAGCAAATCACCATGGTACGTGTGTACTTGTGTAACAAACCTGCACATTCTGCATATGTATCTCAGAACATAAAGTTTAATAAAAAAATGAAAAATAAAATAAAAATTTACAATACAAGCAGAGTGTGACAAGTGCCACTGCCAAGTAAATGGTTTTGAAAATAGGAGCATAGGTGTTTGGAGGAAGGAGGGGAAGATTTTTCCTTAAAGCTAAAAGGAAATTCAATAGGTGAACTAATTTCTGCAGATTTCAATTATTCTTCCTCTATTTCTTTTTTTTTTTTTTTTTTTTTTTTTGAGACAGTCTTGCTCTGTCACCCAGGCTGGAGTGCAGTGGTGCTATCTCAGCTCACTGCAACCTTGGCTACCTTTGTGGCACACAATGATTTTATATAACAATTATAGGCAGGGCACGGTGGCTTACACCTGTAATCCCAGCACTTTGTAAGGTCATGGTGGAAGGATCACCTGAGGTCGAGAGTTTGAGACCAGCCTGACCAACATGGGAAAACCCCATCACTACTGGAAATACAAAAAATTTAGCTGGGCATAATGGCACCTGCCTATAATCTTAGCTACTCGAGAGGCTGAGGCAGGAGAATTACTTGAATCTGGGAGGTGGAGGTTGTGGTGAACTGAGATGGCGCCATTGTACTCCAGCCTGGGCAGCAAGAGCAAAACTCCGTCTCAAAAAAAAAAAAAGAAAGAAAGAAAATTATGATTATTAATAGCCTACACTAAGCAATATTAGAATTATAGGAGTTTCCTATTATTTTGGCGCACATACCAATACGTATTTATGCAAATATAGCCCAAAGAAAGCCAAACACTATTTCACATTTGACAATGCTTCTTGTATAATTTTTTTTTTTTAAAGATGGAGTTTCACCATGATGGCCAGGCTGGCCTTGAACTCCTGACCTCAAGTGATTCACCCACCTCAGCCTCCCAAAGTGCTAGGATTACAGGCGTGAGCCACTGCACCCAGCCTCTTGTATGATTTTTATACCAAATAAGTCAAATGTCACTATTGCCTTAGCGAATTATTGATATCAAACGCAATTCTTAATGAAACCTTATAGACAAATGCATTTAATATTAATCAGTCTGACTATAAGGTAAGATTTTCATAAACCTTCTATAACCCTTTACAGTTTTATTTTCCTTAAAGAGCAGATTAATGCTTTAAGAAAAACCTGTTGTGCTTTTATTCCCATGTTCAGTTTACAGAAAAGCTGAATAATACCCCTTTAACTTTAGCAAATATGTTCATACACACAATTTTTTTACAATTAATTTTTTATAAAACTTCCACAAAAAACAAAGCCTTCCACAACTTGTTTACGTCTATAGATTTTTTTCTATTTTATTTAAAACAATCCTTTAACCCTCTAAACTTAGGCAAGAAGTCCACATTTCCATGCCTTCTTATGACCTTTTACCCAAAACACCTTTTACTTTTCTTACACACTTTGTGTAAAACTGTTTTTTCAATAGTCTCTATTACATGTTATGATTTTAACTCTTAGCAATTTTTCTTTTAGTGAAAACCTTGGTAAATTTGGAATTTTAATTATGTACTGAGTGTGGAGCCTAGGACCCGGACAGAAGTACAGGTAAGGTCTGACTTTTTCTGGCACAGCTAGAGGGCATGGCTCTTCACATGTCTCCAGGCCTTATCAAGAATTTAATTGCTTGAAAGCAGGTAAAATGAACAATATTCAAAAGTCACAGAAGCAGTTTATGACCTTAAAGCATTTAGTAAACCTAATACCTGACTTGCATACTTTAGACCAAATGTTGACATTTTTGAAAATATTTTCATTTTTTCAATAATCTTTAAAACTACCTTTACTTCCCAAAGATTACTTAAGTCACGTGGACTAAATAAAAGGCACTACTTTTTACTTTTTTGACAAAATATTTTATTTAAGCTCTTATTTTGAAACGAATTTGTTAAAGCTCTTTCATCTATAAACATCACACACATAATGTCAGGCCTCCATGTGCAAGCCTGGACCCAGAAAGTCTAAAGTCCTGCCTGCCTCACTGATCACCCCCCTACCCCCAACCCCCCCACCCCCACGGGCATTCACCATTATCCCTGATCCCCCAGCAGAGCTTCCCCTGGATGTTAAGCTTCTAAACCTACCCTGACTTCTAAACAGTTATTATGATAATGTGATTACTCCTCACCCCACCCTGCCATCTTAACTGTTCTTATAATAATGTAAATACTCCTCACCCCACCCTGCCATCTTAACTACTCCTATGCCTTACCCACCCGCCATTGTAACTGAACTTATGGTAATGTATACTCCTTGCCCCTACCCGCACCACTGTAACTAATCTTACTCCATAACACCCCTGCCCCCTCCCCCAAAAATTTGCCCCAACCTATAAAACCAACTCCTATCCCACCTCGCTAAGGCCCTTTCAGACTTAGCCCACCTGCACCCAGGTGAGTAAACAGCCGTGTTGCTCACACAAAGCCTGTTTGGGGAGTTTTTGATTCAAAGCACGCATTTTTAACATTTGGTGCCGGAAACCCAGGATGGGGGAACTCCTACGGGAGACCAAACCCCCATCCCTGTTCTTGTGCTCCCTCCATGAAGAGATCTACCTACCAAACTGGGGTCATCAGACCAGCCCACAGACGCACACCACCGGCTATTTTGGTAAGCAATCTCTCTTTTTTGTGTTCCCATTCTTTTGTCTTTTCCTCTCCACTTCCCCCTTTTGGTTTCATTCTTTTTCCATCTCAAAGACAAGGAAAATCAGGTAAACCATGCTCTTTCGTGTGGTTCAGGACCAGAAAAAATCCTACATAGGTCATGGACCCAGGGACCCAGTTTTCCACAGGGGTTTGATTATCATGGAGATGTTCACCCTAGTCACTCGCCCAACAGGCTCATGGCCGATATTGGTGGCAGGTCAATGTAGAGGACACCCTCTTTGGCCACTCACCAACGAGAAGGTTCAACCGAGGCTCAATTAGGGATGCCTATTGAGTGGCTGGTTTGCATGCCCATTTTCCTTGTCTCTGCTGCCTTTCCAGAACCTTGGGCAATTGTCTGTCCTCTATCCCTCCCTCCTCTACACTGGCCTGTGTTCTAAAGAACCTCAAGCCTCTTCGACTGTCTCCTGACCTAAAACCGAAACATCTCATCATCTTCTGTAAACACTGCATTCTCTTTACCTGGCCACTGCATGGCCACAATACAAGTTAAACAATGGCTCCAATTGACCAAAAATGGCACCTTTAACCTCTCTGTTTTACAAAATTTAGACAATTTTTGTCGCAACATGGGCAAATGGTCTGAAATTCCCTACATCCAGGCATTTTTTTTAAACACCAATCCCTCCCTAATCTCTACTCCTTTTCTCTTCCATCTGCCCCTCCTTCCTCTGCCAGTAAGCCAGAGTCCTCCTTGTCCGTCAACCCTTTTGACCTTTCTCCTCCCTGCCTGTCTGAAACAGGCCCTAGTCCAGGACCTAATCCCACCCCCTAGAGCCTTCCTCCTCTTTCTCTGCCCACAACCCACCTCCTTATGTCCCTCCTGTCACCTCCCCACCTCATACAAGAACCAGCTCACAGTTTAGTCAAGGCTACCTCCTCTGTCCCTGCCCAGCAATTCCCCCTTCCAGAGGTGGCTGGAGCCAAAGGCATAGTTAGGGTGTACGTTCCTTTCTCTTTGTCCAACCTTTCCCAAATTGGCCAATGGTTAGGCTCCTTTTTCATCAAATCCTCCAATACTTAACCCAGTCCTATAATCTGACCTGGAGTGACTTAAATGTCATCCTTCTACTATCACACCTGAAGAATGCTTAATATGCATTTTATTACCCAATCAGCCCCTAACATTACAAAGATGTACGGAAATTAAAATCTGGCCCTCAAACCCCACAACAGGAATTAAGCAACCTCACCTTCAAGGTGTTCAATAATAAGGAAAAGTCTGCCCGGTGGCAGCTCATCTCAGAAATACAGATGCTTGCCTCTTCTGTAAAACAAACCCCAGCCACAGCACCGGCTCACAAAAACTTCAAAGCACCCAAACTGCAAGGCGTCCAGCCACTCCCTCCCAGACCTTGCTTCAAGTGTCAAAGACCTGGCCACTGGACCAAGGAATGCCCACAGCCTGGGATTCCTCCTAAGCCCTGACCCGTCTGTGCAGGGCCCCCACAGAAAGTTGACTGTCTGACTTACGTCACTGCTCCCAGAGCTTCTGAAGCTCCAATCCTCGGCTTGGCGGCCTGAAGACTAATGCTGCCTGAGCATCTCCAAAACCCCCTGGACCATCACAGATGCTGAACTTAGGGTAACTCTTACAGTAGAGGGTAAGTCCATCCCCTTCTTAATCAACATAGAGGTCACCCACCCCACGCTGCCTTCTTTTCAAGGACCTGTCTCCTTGGCCTCCATAACTGTTGTGGGAATTGACGGCAAGGCCTCCAGGCCTCTCAAAACTCCCCAAGTCTGCCGTCAATTAGGCCAGCACTCCTTTCCACATTCTTTCCTAATCATCTCCACTTGTCCAGTTACCCTGTTATACCAAGATATCCTAGCAAAATTGTCTGCCTCCTTAACTATTCCCGGGCTATAGCCACACCTCATTGCTGCCCTCCTCCCCAAACCCATACCTCCCTCAATAGTTCCCCTTATGTCCCTCTACCTTAACCCTAGGGTGTGGGACACTGCCTTCCCATCTGTTGCTAAAGGTCACTCACCCCTCATCATCCCCTTAAAACCTAACCACCTTTACCCCACCCAACACCAGCACCCTATCCCACAACAGGCTGTAAAAGGCATAAAGCCTGTCATCATCACCCATATATTGCAACCTGGCCTTTTAATTCACCCTCCTGCTTCTTCAGCATCTATACTCAGAGGGGTATCATGAATCCCCTTCCAAAGCCCAAATTTCTTCCCCTAGCCTAGCTGTCCAAAAACCAAACAAATTCTTTTTTTTTTTAGAAACGGGGTCTCACTATGTTGCCCAGGCTGGAGTGCAGTGGCTATTCACAGGCAGGATCCCACTACTGATCAGCACAGGAGTTTTGACCTGCTCTGTTTCTGACCTGGGCCGGTTCACCCCTCCTTAGGCAACCTGGTGGTCCCCCAATCCCGGGAGGTCACCATATTGATGCTGAACTTAGTGCAGACACCCTATCAGCATAGCGCACTACAGCCCTGAACTCCTGGGCTCAAGCAATCCTCCCACCTCAGCCTCCCAAATAGCTGGGACTACAGGCACGCACCACCGCGCCCAGCAAAACCAAACAAATTCTACAGACTAGTCCAAGAACTCTGCCTCATCAATCTAATTGTACTTCCCA